>JTEE01000031.1:787891-816246 GCA_002896455.3 Chlorella sp. ArM0029B
ACCCCTGTCCCGCCCGCTCCTGTGCCTGCCGACAGTGGGCAACCAGACTGACTTGTCGACCCTCTGCATGCTGCTGCCTGCTGACACGCATTCCTTTCCTCACACCCCTGCCCTGCCCGCTCCTCTCCCCGCCCGCAGTGACCAACCTGACCGCCATTGCCGACCCGCGCGCGGTGCAGCAGCTGTACTATGGCGTGAAGGAATACATGTGGGTGGGGCTGGGGAACGTGCTGTCAGCTGTATTGGGAGGGGGGTAGAAGTGGAGTGCAATTGGAGCATTCGGCAGTTTTACCTGCGCAGGAGGGGTGTGTCTAGGGGCAGTTGGGTTAGAGAAGGAGTCCAAAACATGTGCTCCCCTTGTCTGAAGGCGCGGCGCCATGAGGGAGTTGGCCACTGCCGTGCGTGCCCGCTCATCTTCCCGGCCACACTGTTCTAAGCCTCTCACTGACTACCAATTCAACCCCCATCGGCCGCCCGCAGCTGCTGCACCCTGCAAGAGTCTGCTCGCGACATGTGGGTGGCCTGGACCGTGGCCGGCTGCCTGGGCTTTGCGCTCGCCCTGCTGTCCAGCGCACGCATTGTCAAGTTTGCCCTGGGCATGCGCAAGGTGGGGCAGGGGAGGGGTGATTTGGGAGGCAGTGGGGCAGGCGGCAAGGCAGGGTGGGGCAGGAAGTGGGACAGTGGGGTGGGAGGCAACGGGGCGGGAAGTGGACAGTGGGAATGAGAGGCAAAACAGTGCGGGGCACGGGTGGGGCAAGAAGCTGCACAGCAGGGTGCGGGCCAAAGCGCAGTGGGGCGGGCAGCATCTGCAAGTATGCCCCTGGGCATGCGCCGGGCAGAGCAGCGGTGTGGGAGGGAAAAGCGGTGTGGGGGAGAAAGTGGACAGACAGCGCAGGTCACAGCGGTGTGGGAGGCAGTACAGGGTGGGCCAGATTGTAGGCTGGAAGGGGACGGGGCACGTTATGGGGCACGCCAGTGAGCGGTGCAGGCCCCTGCATGTTTGAGAGCCTGCTCTTTTTTTGGCACCTTCTGGCAGGCATCTGGAATGGCTAGTGGTTACAACCTTGGACTGGCCCTTGGTTGGACTGGCCAGTGGTTAGAGCCTTGGACTGGCCGGTGGTTGGATACCGGGCCTCGTCACCAAAGCACACGACCTCGGCCTCAACCTCAGCCCTGCATCGCGCTGCCCCCTGCAGAAGCGGCGCAACGACATCGGGCCCCTCCCCGGTGGCGCCGTGCTGTGGAAGAACACGGCCGCAGGCGGGGGCACACCCGAGAAGGCATCGGATGCCTACGAAGCGCCCCCCACACAGGCGGTGGGCCCCACTGGCGCATACGCGGTGGCGAGGTGAGGGCCTGCACAGCGGGCCTTTTGCCCTGCTTGCTGGCAGGGCCCTGTCGGTCCCTTCAGGTCGCCGACCGGCTGTGATGTGCGCTGACAGGGCACCCAGTCAGTGCTGGCTGCAGCACAGGCACACGCCTTTGTAGGTCGCCACATCTTTAGGCATGTCCACCCCGCCCAGCAAGCTGACCTCAATGAACTCATGTCCTCACCCTCACCCCACCTCATTCAAGCGCCGGCCTGCCTGTGCATTGCACCCTCGATGTGGTTGTCTGCAACACTGTGCCTCCCCTAGAAACCGTTGCCGTCACCCTGGGTGCCCCTTTCAAGCTTTGTGTTGCAATAAGATTGCTTGCCTAGGTTATTCATCCATTATTGCACGCCATATCGGCATGCCTGGCAGGAAGGTGTTTGGGTGGCCTCCCTGGGAGCTGCCTCCCACTTGCCGCAAGTCTCAAGCCCACCCCTGCATTCTTTTCCCCTCTTTGCCTGTGCCAAGCACCCACCGCTGTCCTGTCCCTCGATGCATTGCACCGGATGAGCCGTTCCCAGAGGTTGCCAGCAACCCTGGTCATAGATGCGCTGTCTATTTGTCAGCCTTGCTGGTCTCCTCCCTGTCGCTTTGAGGGCGCACTTTGCATTCACGTGCACATTCCTTTTTCCTGTAACGTAACACGATATCGGGCACCTTGCAGGCAGGCATGTGAAGGCGTTTCAAAAGGATGTGCGCTATGCAAACAGGGCGCCGGCAAAACTCAGAGGGTCAAAATGTAAACTGATGGGCACATATGAGGATGATGGGTGCATGCAACAACACACAGAATGAGGTGGGGCAGAAGAGGTGCAACAGAAAAGAAGATGTAACAAAACTGTGGCCAGGCCGCCTGCACTGCAAGCAAGCCCAACCGGATGAGCGTCACGGGCAGGGCGTGTGCCCTATGCTGCTTCACAGCCGCGAGCGTGGTGCCGCCGCCGCCGCCATGTGCTGCTGCACTGTCTCTCTCAGCAGGTGCTTGACAACCTTGCCTGTGGAGTTGAGCGGCAGCACCAGCCGACCGCTGCCAGGCGGCGCAGCTGAGGCTGCTGCCACGTCACAGAGCAGGAAGACACGTGGCAGCTTGAAGCCTGCCAGCCCAGCCGCTCGGCAGTGCACCTGCAGCGCCCGCCCATCCACAGCCTGGCCCTCGGTCTCAGCGCGACCGCCGTCGCTGCCGCCGTTGTTGCCGCTGCTTCTGCTCCTGCCCAAGCTTGCTGACGCCGCCGCCGCCGCAGCCGCATACTGCAGTCCGGCTGCCACGGCCGCAAGCTGCTGCAGTGCACCGCTGGGCTGCCGCTCGCTGGGCGGGCGGTCTGGCAGGGCTGCCATGAGTCCGTCTGCTGCGCCGTGCAGCCCATAGCTGCCTGCGCCCCTAGAGGGAGCGTGCTGCAGCAGCGTGCTGTGCAGGTCCTCAACATAAGTAGCCCCACCCGCTTCCCGCCGCTCCTCCTGCTCGTCCTCCACCGCTGCCCCACCGCCGCCGTCGCTGGTGCCGCCAAAGCCGGCAGGGCGCATCGCCGCAGCCGCAGCCGCCAGCGCTGCCGCCGACTGCGCCACCTGGGCTTGGGTCAGAGGGGCACTCTCCCCCTGGTGCTGCCCTGGTACCCCCCGCTGCCTTGCCAGCAGCACTTGGCAGCGCTCGCCCGCCCAGCGCCAGCCGGGGCGCAGCACCACCGCCGCTGCCACCGCCTCCCCCAGACGCCAGTCTGCTGCGCCCACCACCGCCGCCAGTGCCACCGCAGGGTGGCTGCCCAGTGCCCGCTCCACTTCCCAGGCATGCACATTCTCGCCGCCGCTCTTGATCATGTCTTTGGCTCGCCCCATCAGCCACAGCTGGCCTGCAGTGCGGCGGGACCAGGCAGCAGGCAGCGGGCACCGGTCAGGCACATAAATCGTTGTGGCAGGGCACCCGGAGCCCTGCCAAGATCTCAAGCGGGCACCGGTCAGGCACAGGGGTTGTTGTGGCAGGGCACCCGGAGCCCTGCCAAGATCCCAAGGAAGGTGGGCAGGGCACAAGGGCGCACTTGCTTTACTTCCCAAGCCCACAATGCCCCAACAAGGACCACGAGGGCATGGCTAACACCACAAGGCCCCACAGAGCACCCCTCCCCACTCACCCTGCCGCAGGCAGCCAAGGTCGCCGGTGCGCAGCCAGCCGCCGGGCAGCTGGGCGGCAGCTGTCGCATCCTCGTCGTCCCAGTACCCTAGCATGGTGTGGGGACCCCGGGTGAGCACCTCCCCCTCGCCCACCAACTGGATGCGCCCTCCACTGCTGCCAGTGCCGCTGCTGCCGACGGTGCTGCCGATGCCGGTGCCAATGCCAGCGTTGCCAGCCGGCGGCGTGTACACCGCCAGCTCAATGCCCGGCGGCGGCCGGCCGACGCACACGCCGCCGGGCGGGCCGGCTGCAGCGCCGCTGCCGCTGCTGCTGCTGCTGCTGTGGACGGAGCCCCAGAGTGTGCGAAAGGTGAGGGAGGAGGCGCCTTCAGTCATGCCGTACGCTGTGTGCACCGTGGCTGCCGGGCACAGCGCCGCCAGGCCGTGTTGCAGCGCTGGGGACATGCCGCCCCCGCCCACGAGAATGCGGGTGATGGAGGGCAGGGCGGGGATGCCTGCTGAGCTGGCGGCTGCCAGCATGTCGGCAACCATGGCGGGCACTGCAGGGTGGGAGGGTTGTGGAAGCCGTTGTGGAATGTGAGCCATGAGCTTGTCACTCGGTGCGACACCAAATTTCGGGCACGGCAGCTGGCGCTAGGCTGGCACTTTGCCAGGCCGGTGTGACCTTGAGATAGCGCTCTGGACACCCATTCATTCATTCATTCATTCTACGGCCTGGTCCGAGGTGCACAAGATCCCGCCCCTCCAAACTGCGGTACCCCACCCACCTGCCGCAAAGCAGGTCACTCCCCCAGCACCGTCAGCTGTGAACTGACCACACCTCCAATACCCAACTTGCTGTGCAGCCGACCACACCCACAGAGCTCAGCATGTTGCCAAGCTGACCACACCCACAGCACCCACCCACCTGCTATGAAGCTGGTCGCTGCCCCGGCACCTCATCAGCTGTGAATTGACCACACCTCCAGTGCCCACCCACGTCTTGACTTCTTCCAGCCACTGCAACGTCACGTGCTCACACAAGGCCAAAATCGACACAGGCGCCTTACAGAAAACAAAATTTGCACCCACCCACCTGCAATGAAGCTGGTCACCCCGTGCTGTTGGATGGCCGCCAGCAGGGCGGGGCCATCAAAGCGTGGCAGGAAGACGTGGCGTGCGCCCGCCGCCAGCATGGCCAGGGCAGAGGAGATGCCGCCGATGTGGAAGAGCGGGGCGGCGTGCAGGTAGACGTCGGCAGCAGAGTAGCCGCACTGCAGGGCGGGGAATTAAGGTGGGTGCGGCAGCAGATTAGCGCGGGTACGTGAGGCTCAGGTGTGGGGCTCAGGTGTGTGGGGGGCCTCATGAGGTGGCACTGGCAGCGCTGAGGGAGAGCCAGGGGGCAGCATCTGACATGCGAGGGTCCAGGGCAGTGAGCAGCCAAAGCGCGCAATGTTTGCACGCTTTGGCTGCCTGTACTTGCAAGCAGATGCATGGGCAGGGGAAAGTACGTGTTGGAGAGCAGGCAAGATGGTCTTGAGGCCAAGCCCAAAACGTGGCACGTACTTTCCCCTGCCCATACATTGCCTGCTATCCAACAGGCCTCCCTCCCTGCCCATGCATGCATTGACCCAAACAGGCCTCTCTCCATGCCCCCATGCATCCCCCGGCCGCCCTCACCGTCAGCAGCTTGGCCATGGACTGGGAGTGCAGGGCCGAGTGGGTGAGCGCCACCCCCTTGGGCTTGCCAGTAGTACCTGCAGCAGCAAGGTTACAAAATAGTGTAGCATAGTGAGCACAACTGGATGCAGCAAGGCTCGGGAATAGTGCTTGCAGCAGCAAACATTGCACGAATAGTGAGGCACAGTGAGCACAACTGGATGCAGCAAGGCTCAGAAACCCTCACAAGCTGCCTAAGACGCGCCAGAGGTGGTACGGAACGCAGATATGAAAGAACACCGCACCCATATGATGCACCCACAGTCTGGGTCCGGTCCGAGTGCCTACCAGAGGTGTAGACGATGAGAGCTGCGTTGCCGGGTGCGCTGCGCAGCGCCAGGCTGGCTCCCAGGGTGGCGCCCAGGAGGGCTTCGGCAAACACAGGGGTGAGGCCCAGCGGGTCGGCTGCCGCCACGTCAGCCTCTTGGAAGGAGGAAGGCGGGCCCAGCAGGAGGAGACCGGTGAGGGTGCCACGTGGCGCCGCAGCCGCCAAGGCCAGCGCAAAGCGCAGGCAGGCGGCGTCTGTGGCCAGCAGGCGTGCACCCACCAGCACCGCTGCGCCCGCGGCCTCGGCCGCACCCCAGCGCCAGTTGAGCGGGGCTGCGATGCCGCCGGCAGCTGCCACAGCCAGCAGCGCCACCAAGGAGTGGTCTGTGGCCAGGGCTGCCAGGCACACGCGGTCGCCCACCTGCGGGCCAGGATGGGCTCACTTGGGTGCTGGTCAGGGATTGCCCGAACCCAGCGTAGTTGGCCCAATGACAGGCTAGCAGGCCAGAGCGGCAGGTGAGAGCATCGGCAGGGGGTGCGGCTGTATTGCTGGCACGGCAGCTGGCCTTCTCAGCGGCAGCCCACCTGCATGCCCAGGCGCTGGGTCAAGGCCGCTGCCAGGGCGGCCACACGGCGTGAGGCATCCCCTGCCGTGGTGGCGCGTCCCTCGCAGAGGAAGAGGGGTGCCGGAGGGGCGCCGCTGCCGCCGCCGCCGCCGCCAGCGGCGGCGGCATGCACATATCCAGTGATGTGGGCCATAGGAGAGTCGGGGGGTGGTTTCGCAGGGCTCTCAGGGTGCCTGCTCCTTGATCCAGTCGCTGACCGACACAGAGCACAGCGCGTCCGGCAGGGAAGCTAGGAGGACCACCTTGCTCGCGGCTAGAGGTTGGGGAGCGTTCATGCTGTGAGCAGGGGCATGGGGGTGGCCCAGAGGGTGTACAGGGGCAGGAACAGGCGACTCGCCGATCCAGCCGCCACACGTGAGCTGGTGTGCATGCTGGGCCCGAAAATGCGGGTTCAATAGCTCAGCTGTGATCAGGTCGCCGGTATTGGGGCAGTGGTGTCCGCCCATCCAATCGCAGCCTTCTCGAGGCGCCCGGCGCCCTTGAAGAAGAGGGGAGCGTTTCCTTCAACCGAGCTCGCCGCCCGCCCGCCCGCAAGGGGCCTCCTTCTTGATTATTCTGGGACCTTTGAAACATTCAAAAATGCAACGTGGTTTTCCCAACGTGGGCTGGGCGGACGAGGCGGACGCTGAGCAGGCAGGCGGCCCGGCCGTGCAGAGACCGCAGGGCGGCGAGGAGCCCTTTGACGACTCGGAGCCGCCGTTGGATGGGGATGGGGACGCGGTCAAGGTGCGCTCAGGGACCAGAGACAGTGAGGCGGCGGCGGCAGGCGGGGCGGCAGGTGCCGCCGTGTGGCCCTTCCCACAGTGTCCCCTGCTGCACCCGGGACTGACTGCTTGTTGTGTTGAAATTGGCATCCCCGCTGCAGGTTGTGGTGCGCGTGCGGCCACCACTGCCACGCGAGCTGCAAGGCTATCGCCCCTTTGAAAATGCGGTGCTCCTTGGGCCCGGGCATCCGGCCCAGGTGTTGACGCTGTCGGAGAACCTATCAGCGCTGAGCAACAATGGCGTGGAGAATGGCATTGTGAGTGAGGCAGGGAATTGCGTTGTTGTGCATGATGGTGCAGGCAGATGGGTGCTCTTGCTCTTGGCGCGGCTGCCTTTTGCAGCAGCCTGTGGCACGCTTGGGAGGCCACGAGGCACACGCACGCCCCACCCCTGCAAGGCCTCATGCCAATGCTGGCCCCAAACCACTGATGTGCCTGCAGGTGTACAACAGCTACCGGTTCGGGTTCGACTGCGTCTACGACCCGAGCTGCACCCAAGAGGAGGTGTACGTGCAGTCGGCACGCAGTGCCGTGCACAACTGTCTGCAGGTGAGCGCCCCAGGACCGCATGGCGTGTGAGCTGCCCAACCGTCAGCTGAAGAAACAGACGCTGCTTGATGAACATGTGCAACCCGGGTTGGCTGCTTACGTCCGTCACCCTGTGTTGTGACTGCACTGCCCCCAAGGCACTGCGTGTCGATGCCCCGCCGCGCCGCCGCCTTCACCGCTGTGCCTCCCCACCCTGCTCCCTCCCCACCCCACTCCCCGCAACCAGGGCTACAACGCCTCCATCATCGCCTATGGCCAGACGGGCACGGGCAAGACGCACACGATGGAGGGGGCGCGGTCGGGGCCGGAACGCGGCATCATCCCGCGCGCCATCGAGGACGTGTTTGACCACATTGAGCGCGACACCGACGCGCAGCGCTGCAAGTTCCTTGTGCGCGCGTCCTACCTGCAGATCTACAACGAGGTGGGTGCAGTGGGTGCAGGATGGTGTATGGCCAGGCATTGTATGTGTGCAAGTTGGGCAGGGCGCAACGATACAGATGCGGCTGTGGCACCTGGTGTGCGAGGCAACGGGGGAAGAAGCGAGGGAGGGAGGCGGCAGGCAGGTAGGCAGGCGGAAGGGCGGGTGCTGCTACTGCCTGTCAATTGATGAGCGCTGTGGTAACTGCTGCAGTCTGCGCACGAGCTGGAGATGAACTCTCTGTTGTGGCCTTGCTGTGAGGTGCACACAGCATTATACACCCTGTGCAAAAAACAGCACAGTGCACAGCAGGGCACGCTGGCGCCTTGCTTGGTGTGCACAGGCGGTTGAACCCCGGCACCCACGTCAAGGAGGCTCAAGATCAGCGTCTGACACAGCCTGGACTTCTCACATACCTTCCCTGCCTGCGCTCCTCCTGTGTGCTGACTGCAGGTCATCTCCGACCTGCTCAAGCCGGAGAGCTCAAACCTGATAGTGCGGGAGGACAAGCGGCGGGGCGTGCACGTGGAGGGGCTGTCGGAGTGGGTTGTGCGCTCGCCCGCAGGTGTGTGCTGTGGTGTGTGGGGATGGGCGTGCTGCTGCTGCCGGTGCCGCTGCTGTTGCAAGAAGTGCTACGCTGCAGCTAGTTGTATGTATGTATGTATGCTTGCTGCAGCTTGATGGCAATGATGCAGCCAGCAGCGTTGATCTAACGATGCATCAGATTGCACCACCGCCTCCCTGCCGGCTCGCCATTGGGACCCCCCTTTCCAGCTCTGCGCTGCCACACCTGTTGTGTCACCCTCAGCCTCGCCCTGACATGCGTCCCATCTCCCCGCTCCATACAGAGGTGTATGCACTGATGGAGCGTGGCGCTGCGGTGCGCGCCACTGGCGCCACCAAGCTCAACGAGCTGTCCTCCCGCTCCCACGCCATCTTCATGCTCATCGTGGAGAAGTCCGCCCCGGTTGAGGACGACGGCAGCGGCGCCGGTGGCCAGGGCAGGGCATCAGAGCAGCATGGCGCGGGGCGGGGGCCGCTGTCAAGCCGCGGCGAGGCGCGGCAGAGCGTCAAGGTGGGAGGGCGGGCGCAAGGGGTAGTGTGCAGCAGGTGTGGCTCAACCGCACTCCCTTCAGCGTGCTGCCGGTCAATGACGCCACCTGCGCAGCATGTCTATCCATGCGTGGGCCAGCTTGATTGCTCGCAGGCTCCTCTTGCATGCCGCAACCTTGTACTGCTCGGCTCTGCCCCCTCACTGCCCTGCCTCTGCCCCTTCCCTGCAGGTGGGCAAGCTCAACCTGGTCGATCTGGCGGGTAGCGAGCGTGTGCACCTCACTGGGGCTACCGGCAAGCGTCTGGAGGAGAGCAAGAAGATCAACCAGAGCCTGTCAGCGCTGGGCAACGTCATTTCTGCGCTCACTGACCCCAAGGGCCGCGACGGACGCCCGCATGTGCCCTATCGGTACGTGCACCCGGGGTGGGGCAGTTGTGCAGCCATTTGCAGCTTTGTTGGCATGCTGTTATGTGGGCCACCGCAGCTGGCCGGATGGGCAGTGTTGGTGCCTTTGCCATCCAGCCATCCCTCGACGCACTCTCCCGTCTCACCACACCGCCCGTCCCCTGTCCCTTCATCTGGACAGTGACTCCAAGCTGACACGCATCCTGGAGGACAGCCTGGGAGGCAACTGCAAGACCACCTTCATGGCCATGGTGTCACCCGCTGTGGAGGCTTTCTCAGGTGGGTGGGCGGGTTGGCGCTAGTGTGACTGGAGCAGGAGGGCTCTTGGACACAGGGTACACAGCTCAGCTGTAGTTTCATGAATCTGCAAGGGAGAGCTGCGAGACGCACACATGAATAGCCTCTGTGATTTGCCCAGCGTTTCTATGTTTCATCCCCCCTGCCTCCCTTGGCACCCCATGTCTGCAGAGTCTCTCTCCACCCTCAAGTTTGCCAACCGTGCCAAGTGCATGCGCAACCTGCCCAAGGTGCGGTGGCGGGGACAGGCTGCCTGTTGGGCTGCAATCACTAGCGCCCCTGTGACATTGTTGTTTTGGCAGCAGCGGCTGTACCGGAGCTTGCACGGCAATTCGATGGATGCCCGCTTGCCTGCCTGCTTGCCGGGTCCCAAGCACTGTCCGTCCAGCTGACCCCCGCGTCGCACTGCCGCACCGTGCCCTCTCTGGCCTCCTCACCACACTGCCTCACATCGCCTGCCACAGGTGAACGAGGACCTGGACCAGCGCACGCTGCTGCGCAAGTATGAGCGCGAGCTGCGCCGGCTGCGGGCAGAGCTGCAGCAGAAGAGCAAGGACCTGGTGGACAAGCGGTTGGTGCTGCAGGTGCGCCCCGCCTGCTGCTGCGCTGGCTGCGTGTTCGTTGGTTGTCCTGGTGCTGGACGTGCAAACGTGTTGGTGGGAGAGGCGGAGCAAGAGAGGAGGTTTATAGTACACCTGTCCTGCTCTGCCCTGGCAGAGCTTGGCACGTGCCCTGTGCAATTGGCCGGCACTTTCTATCAAGCGGCGTGCGGTCTCGCTCCCTCAGAAGTTGCACCGCTTGACCATCTATCCACGCGTTCCCCTGCCCGGCCCTGCAGATTGAGGAGGCACGGCGGCGGGAGCAGGCCGACAAGATTGCCGCCATCACCGCGCTGGAGAAGCAGAGCCAGGAGATCATGAAGCACAAGCAGGCCATGGCAGCGCTGCAGACGCGCATTGCCTCGATGCAGAGCCAGCTGCTGGTTGGCGGGCAGCAGATTGAAGACACACCGCAGTTCAGGTGGGCAGGCACAAGTGGGAGGTACCACTGATGAGGGCATGGCCTGGTCTGTGCTTGGCTGCCAGGATGGACTCCAGGCCCACAATAAGGCTGTGCATGCCATGTGTTGAATTGGCAGCAGTGTGGGCAGCTGAGCCGACTGCCAGCAACTTGTCCCTGCTGTACGCCGCGTCGACTCACCCGCACTTATTCATTCCCCCATCCTCAGGACGCTGCTGGCCAAGGAGCAAGCGCGAATCAGGCAGCAGTATGAGAAGCGACTAAAAGATCTGGAGAGTGAGCAGCAGAACGTGCAGGAGGACAAGGCGCAGGTACAGAGGGGGGCGGGAAGGGACAGCGGCAGAGGGCCCATGCACATGGAAGGTGGGGGTGCGTAGGGCGTGTGAGCGCGCAGTGGGTTTTCGGGGTTGTCGCCTGGGTTGCTTTTGTGCTTGTGTTCAGCTGTTGCATGGGCAGGGGCTGCCTGCCTATGATGCTGCTCGCGGCATGCACCCACCTTTGCTTCCCTGCACACCCCGCCTGCCACACACACACACACCTCCCACCCTTCAACCCCGCAGGTGGAGCGCTACAAGTCCCTGCTGCTGAAGCAGCGTGACATCATGATCGCGTTGACGCAGCGGCTGAACGAGCGGGATGAGCAGATACTGGCGCTGCAGTCGGAGCTGGAGGCGTACGACAGCCACCAGAAGTGAGCACTGTGTTGGGGAGGCAGTGCAAGGCAAGGGAGGGTTCCAGGATTGGCGGCGGCAGGGCGGGGGCAGATGAGCAAGTGGAGACCAGCTTTGGGCTGGCGCACATGGCAAGGGTGCACTGGCAAATGGTGTGCAGGTCATTACTGTCAGGTGAAGCTCATCCGTGAGCGGCTGCTTGTGCGCCTCCCTGTGCCGTGGCTGCCACTTCTAGTGCTCCCAGCTTCCTGTGCCCCGCTGTGCCTGTGTCCCACTGCTGTGCCCCTGATACCGTGTATCACACTTCGCTGAACCCCCCTCCCCTGTTCCGCCTGCCTGCCCCCTTCCCAGGAAGCTGGAGGATGCGCTGGATCAGAAAACAGCGGAGCTGATTGCGCTGCGCCGCGCAGCCATGGAGCACAACAGCAAGGCCGCAGTGCGCGACACAGCGTTGGAGCATGCAGCAGAGGGCCTGCGCGCCGACGGCGGCAGCGGCGGCGACTGGACCATCCCAGCCATGGGCAGCCAAGGCAGCGGCACCTCGCAGTCAGAACAGATGGCGGCTGGGGTGCTGCTGGGGCCACAGCTGGTGGCTGTGCAGCCAGACAGCGAGTACGGCGGCAGTGAGGCTAGCAGCCCGCTCGCCCGCTCGCAGATGTACGGCAGCACGTTTGGCAACGGGGCGGACCTGGCCAGTGGCGGCGCTGGCGGTACGGCAGGTGCAATTGACGGGCTGGCACTGCAGCTGGAGGAGCTTCAGCTGCAGCACAGGCGGGAGCTGGCTGAGCGCGAGGCTCGGTGGCGGTCGCAGGCCGAAATGCTGCAGGGCCGGCTGGAGCAGGCGCAAGCGGCAGCAGCAGCGTCACAGCAGCAGCAGCAGAAGGCGGCCGGCCCCAGCGGCAGCAGCGGCAGGGCCCTGGCAGCGCAGTGCGATGCCCTCAGCAAGGAGCGCGATGCGCTGCGCACCATCCTGGACAGCAAGGTGGGTGGCGCATGGCAGAGGACGTGGCTGTCTTTGGGTGTCTGCAGAGAGGGAAGAGTGGGGCCATGGGCAATGCTGCGTCGCTCCTGGCGCCGGCAATCTGCATGGCGTGCTTGGCCGCTGAAGCTGCCAACCAGCGTACACCTTGCCCTTCACTGGTCCCCAGCCATCCGAATCCCCGAGCCCGCTTTCTCAGCAAGAACCGGCCCAACGTCTTGCCTGCACCCCTGCCTTTCCTGCAGGTGCGCGTGCTGGTGGACGACATTGGGCGCAGCATGTCGGAGCTGCCGCTGGAGGTAGGTGCACCTGTCATCACCAACAGCACGGGGGCGCATGCTGGGGAGGGAGGCAGTTTTGGAAAGGGTGCTGCTGTTGCGCTGCCTGCCACGCCTCGCACAAACCCTGGTGCAAGCGAATCCGGGACACCCCTGCCTTCCAGCCTGCTCACTGTTCCCTCTGCTCTGCTCTGCTCTGCTCTGCCCCGTTGGCGCTGCAGGCACAGGCGCACCCCAAGCTGGGCAAGCAGCTGGAGTACCTGGGCAAGCTGGTGCGGGCCACGGTGCAGGCAATGGCGGTGCAGCAGCAGCCAGCAGGGCCCACGCAGTAGCACCATTTGCAGCGCTGGCGGCTGTGGCAGCAAATGAGCGCCGAAGAAAGCCGGCCCGCATGTATGTACTTGTGTTTGTATTGATGCACTGTCTCTGTTCCATTGCCTATCCATACAGCAATCTCCGTTTTCCTCATCCCTTCCCCGCTTCAGCCCCACTGTGGCTGTACCAATTTCAGTCGCGCATCACATGTCAGCGCAAGGCTAACGCCTCTGCGTCACCATCATCAGCAAAGGCTAGGGCGGGGGTGAGAGCGGGTGCTGTGCCAGTCAGATGGAGGTGGGGTGTTCTGAAACGGAGCAGTGCAATGGCTAGAGTGTGGAAGCCTGTGCGGGCTGGCTGCTTGCTGCTGCCGCCAGCCTGGGCTGCCGGTTCTTCGCCGTGGGCCCTACTCAAAGTACAGGCCAAACACCTGCGCCGTGCAGAACAGGCTCTCGTTCTTGAAGGACTCGGAGGCGAAGCCGTCGGTGTTTGTGTCCCACAGGCAGCGGCTGCAGGAGGAGAACGTCTGCCCCTTCAGCTCCCCAAGCGACACGTACACCACCAGCTTGTGCCGCTCAAATCCCAGCGCCTTGACCTCACTCCAGATGTCGTCTGCATGGTGGGGAGACAGAAGAGTGTGTCAAGGCTTGGTGCTGCGTACACCAGGTGCTTACAGGCAGCACCAGGTGTGTCTGCAAGTGCTGCGGCAGCGGAAGCGGCCGAGGTGCCTCTCACCTGCCAGCTGCTTGGTGGTTTGCGAGCCGCGCACAGGGTCGTACACCTGCCCCTCCAGCCGCTCTTTGAGCAGCTGTCGCAGCACCGCCTGCAACCGGTGCGCCCTGAAGCGCGCCTCCTGCACGGTGGCGGGGCAATGGGGACACGAGCGGCGACGGTGACGGGCGAGCGGCGGCGCCAGCGGCTGGTGAGCGGCAACAACCAACTCGGCATCCCGTCCCCAGCCTGCTCGCACCTCTGTTGGCTCGGTGCGGTAGGTGTTCTCGTAGATGACCTGCTTGAGCGGCCCGCCGGCCTCCGTGTCCAGCATAGTTGCCATTCGCTCAGGAGTCTGACCGACGTGCGCCGCTTTGTCAGATGACGCAATTTTGCTGCAGGCGGTGGACAGCTATCTACCGCAGGCGTTGCGGAAGCTTGGGGCTAGCGGTCAACTTGGGGACGTGGTGCCACGCATCCAAATGGATGCTCCCTACTTCCTCGTGCGTTTGCTTACCGCTGATCGCCGTGCACATCCAGAACAGGCATCCGCGCCAGCACCCAATTCAGGTGCCTGCACCCTCGCCAATTTTTCGATCCTCGCAAGCGTCTCTCCACCGCTCTGGAACAGCTGGCTGCCTTGGCTGACAGATACTGACACTTATCTGCCCCGCCACGCCTCACGAGCGTCCCTCGGCTGCTCGCCGCCGCCGCCGCCGACAACGACACACTCACCGCCGCGCGGCGCCACTGCCACCACCCAGTTAGAGACGTCACTTTGCAATGGCGGCGCCAGCTAACGACGCACAGCTGCAGCAGTGGTGGGTGCTACCTAGTGCGGAAATAGAGTAGGAGAAAGAACCACAGCTCACGGCTCTCGTCACGGTGGCACGAATCAAGTGGCCCCCTGCTGCCCTGCTCCCCATGCTTCTGCTGACACCTGCATGGGGCAAACCCAATTCATTTGTGCTGTGCAGGTTTGCACAGATTGATGTGGACCGGACGGGCACCATCCACGCAGGGGAGCTGCAGCGCGCGCTGGCCATGGGAGGCCTCCACTTCTCCCTCATGGCATGCGCCCAGGTGCCGAGGGGCCAGCGGGCGTGCGGGCGCAGGGCGCTTCGACCACCCTGTGCCGTAGGGTGGGCCGCAGGACCGCTGTGGTCCTGCTGGCTGGGATGCACAAGGGCCTGAAACCCTGGCACCCCTGCCTGCTCTCTCGCTCCGCTCCCTCACCCTTGCTCCCTCACTCCTGCCCCCCTCACTCCTGCCCCCCTCACTCCTGCTCCCTCACTCGTGCGCCCTCCTCCCCTCCTGCTCCCTCACTCGTGCGCCCTCCTCCCCTCCCGCAGATGGTCAAGCTGCACGACCAGGATAACAGCGGCACAATCTCGCTGCACGAGTTCCGCAGGTGCCAAACCGGACAGGGTGGTGTGGTCCTCAACTAGTGATTCTGAGCCGACGCGTTGTATCTGGGTTGCACATGGACCCCAGCTGTCACTGCCTAGGATGCACCCCCCACAAGTGCATCACCCTGCAAGGGGCAGTGGCAAGCGAGTGCACACCAGTGGACAACAGTGTTGTGCATGCGCTCACGTGCTGTGCGATGTGTCCGTCCATCGCGCCCCCCGTTTGGTGCAGCCTGAACGGGCAGCTAGGCGAGATTCGGAGCGCGTTTGCGGCGGCGGCGCGCGGTGGTGACGCCATCTCGACAGAGCAGGTGCAGCACCTGATTGCGACGCAAGGTGAGGGGAGGCGGGCGGGCACGCAGGCTTAGGCAAGCGCGCAGGGCAGCAAAGGTTACGCACCCCCCCCCATGCATGCATGCGCTGCCCTGGCAGCTGCAAGCGGATGCAGTGCCACACACCCAGCATGCAAGTATCACCTGCCGCATTGTCTCACCTGCCATCGCAGTGGGCAAGATGCGGCAACCACACAAACAGCTCTCTGCACCCACCCACACCCACACCTGTCCAACTTGCCCCACCCATGCCATGCGTTGCACCCCTGCAGGCTACCGCCTGGAGGGTCCCGCCCTCAAGGCGCTGCTCTCCTCATTCGACCCCGACCGCAACGGTGAGGGCTGGGGGTGGGTGCCAGGGATGAGAGTCACCATTGGGGACTGGCAGGGATACAGGAGGGGTAGACATAAGGCTGCCCATTGCCCCTGCACGCCCACCGTCAGCCCCCGCACCCGTTCTTGCCCCGCCCCGTCCACTTGTTTTCGAGCTGTGCCACTATGTTTTACCTCCCCCCGGGGCCCTGTGTTTCACCCAGCCGCCACCTGGGTTGCACTCTGCTCCGTGCTCTTTGGGCTGCCTGAGCACACCGTGCTCTGCCGCCCTCCTCATTTCACCCTGCTGCCACCTCTCCGCCTGCAAGTGCCCTTGCATGACAGCTGAAGGGGTTAGGGTGCACCCACTACTACGTCCTGCCCGAGAACCAATGCTCTGCCAGTACCAAGCCATACGTGTCAACCAATCGTGTGTGTGCTCCCTGAGCTTTGCCCCGCAGGGCGCTACAGGCTGGCTGAGTTACGCCATGCTCTGCCTCTACCTCCACTTCTATTACAAACCGCCACCTGTCGCCTGCATTCCTTCCACTAACTGGCACGTGCCCGTATGACGGCAACCTGTGCAGGCCGGTGCGCCCCTGATTGCGCTGCCTGCCCCTGGACATGGGTGCTGAGCGACACATTTGATTGACTGATTGAATAACAACTGGTTGTGTTGCTGGTCCCTGCCCTTTGCCCCGCAGGGCGCTACGGGCTGCCCGAGTACACCATGCTCTGCCTCTTCCTGGTGTCCTCCACCAACATCTTCCGCGCCTTTGACCCCCACCAAACCGGCAAGGCTACTTTCGACTACAGTCAGTTCGTCTACGCGGCGGCGCAGACGCGGTAATCGGCGCAAGCAGTGCCGTGCCTGCACGGCTGCACGGACCAACAGTGCTGCAGCAGCACACTTGCGGTAGCAGGCCCTGTTCAGGCTTCGTACAGGCAGCGCAGACACGGCTGTTGGTGCGAGACCCGGCACGTTTTCTCCTGAACAACTTGTAGTTATGCCTGCGATGGCTGTTCTGGCTGGCAGCGCTCGCACATACTCTCTGTACAGAGCCAACAACGCAACTTATGATGTGCCTGTGCTGTGCTGCCAGGACCTACCCCCGTTGCCCGTGCCGGTGTCAGATGGGTGCGTCTCCCTCCCTGGCTCGCAGTGCCTACTCACCTCCCCTGCCCTCGCAATGAAGCGCCTACATGCCTTGTTTCATAACGTTTTTTTCAACGATGTTAACATAATGCACCTGATGCACCGGTAGGAACAGACAGACGTTGGGCGATTCCAGGGCGGGCAGTCCCCCGCTATGCCCCAAAGTCGGCACGCACCAGCGGCACCATGCCATGCAAGGCCTGGGCAGCGTGAGCATGGCCAGGCGGGGAACAAGTAGGCACAGCCGTCCCTGCAGCGGGAAACAACAAGAAGAGGCCGACGCTCACGCAGTGATTCGGTGAGCGGAGTGAATGCTCTGAGCTCCAGCAGCCCTGCTGTGAGCGATGCCAGCCGCTCAGGGTACTGCCGCAGTACCGCAGCGGTATGACAGGCGGCGCCAGTCCGTTTCATCAATGATAAAGGGTACATGCTTAATTCAACCGCTCTGAGGAACGAACCGTTTCAATACACTGATGTTTAAGGCCCCTCTAACAAAGGGTGCTTGCGTAAAGCTGTAAAGACTAAACTAGGCAGCGCCAGCTGGAGGACGGGCAGCACCAGCTGCAGTGCGTGCGCCAGCGCACTTGCAGTGCGGTGGGGGGCCTTCCAGGTCCCGTGTTCCGATCTTACATAGGCAGCCAGGCGTGGTCAGAAGCGTAAAGCGGCAATCGGGCGCGCACTCGGAGCAGGAGTTGTATTGTAGATCTCAGGGGGCAGCTCCGAGAATCCCGCCAGCTGCACGCACTTGCAGCCTGCTGCACCTGCAGCCGCACCTGCAGCTCGCCAGCTTGCTCCCAACATTGCCCTAATGCAGCGCCTGCAAGCTGCCACGTTGATCGGACGGAGCCTGCGGCAGCTTGCGGAATGCTGGGGTTGCTTGGGCGTGCCGTTGTGCCGTCGGGCAGGCGACACAGCTGTCGCCGTCTCTACAGATGTCCTGGCCCTGGCGCTGCTGTGGCCTGTCCGTTCTGCTCGCCAAATTGCTCCTTCCTTGCCATATGATACCAGTGCAACCTTGATTGCACGATGAATGATTTATCCCACAAAAATAAGTAATCACATTCAGGCGCAGCTGCTGGCGGCGCAGCACTCAGACGGTGGCTCCTGAGTCAGCGCTCAGCGCCAAAGGGCACCTTTGCTTGGGCAAAGGGCCGTCAGAGGATGTGCCGCGCTTGTCCACAAGCTGTGTCGATCGGAGAGGAATTCGTCACATTCCACTTCAGCAGCCAACAATGCCGGCCCCACACGAGCAGGGTGCGGAGGCCGCTTCCGAGGCTGCAGGTGAGCGGAGGACCGCGCATTGCCCCGATCACATCGCCCCGCGGCGTGCTAAAGTGCAATGTGCGGACTGCCTCCCGAGTGTACGCCCTTGCCTCTCCACGCCCACGCAGGCCCGCCGACGGCGGCGGCGCCGGGCGCACCAAAGTCTGCGCCGGCAAGCCTTTTTGGTGAGTTCCAAATCGTGCATCACAGCCATATGCGGGCAGATAAAGAGCTCAGCGACCCAGGGAGCCCCGAGGAAGGCTGCGCAGGCCTGCCGCCTTGCCCTGAAACTGCCCTGCAGCTGCCCGCCCTCTTTTACTGCCTTATCCTAATCCTCTGCCTTATCCTATCCTCCCCACACCTGCTGGCAGAGGAGGTGGGCGGCCCGGCGGCAATGGATGCAGCTGTGGATCTGTTCTACCAGAAGGTATGTGTGGGAGGGATGAAGGCACAATGACGCGGGTGGGTTGCATGTGGGCAGTAGGCGGGCAGCGCACTTCCACCAAGCGCTGCCGTGCCCGACCCACTGCCCACGACCACTAGCTAGTCTAGTCTGTCGTCACCAGCTGCTCACATTCCTGAGGTTGGAAGCGCCTTCCAGGCAAGCCTGTTCCTGAGAGGTTTGAGAGGTTGACGAGGCGTGCACCACAAGGCATGCACCACAAGGCGTGCACCACAAGTCATGCACCACAGCATCGTTGAGTGTGCGTGACGCTGCCCTGTAGGCGCTGACGCTGCCCTGCCTTTGAACAACAATCAGTTGAAGTGCACCGTGCCCCCCTCAAGGACCTCCTGCCAGGTGCAATGCCGGCAGGTCCCCCACTGTGAATGTGAATGTGAATGTGAATCTGAATCTGAATGTGAATGTTACATTTTATGTCCATGGAGCCAGGAGCGGTCTCACGAGACAGGAGATCTGTTGGGGTAATTGAGGCAAGCAGGTGCGGGTCGGGCAGTGTCAGCGGTTCTTCGTCTAAAGCCCCCATTCTCTTTTTCCCCATTCCCACTGATCACGCACCCCTGCCGCATTGCACTGCCCCTGCTTGTTCCTCCCTGCAGGTCATTGCAGATGCTGAGCTGGCTCCTTTCTTCGAGGGCGTGGACATGCGCAGGCAGCGGAGCAAGCAGGCAGGCGCCGCCACCTGCCATTGCTGCTGCATGCTGCGCCGCCGCCGCCGCTGGCGCCGCCGCCGCCGGACAGGACAGGAAGATCGTCCAACAGTCTAATGCCGACTTTGCTGCGCCATTACTGTGCCTTGGCTGCGCGAAGGCTTCCAGCTGCCCCTGCAGGCAGCGTCATTGGTAGACGTGCTTCGTGCATGCACGCTGCGCCCTTACCCGCCTCCCTGTTTCCATTGGCTGACCAGCCTGCCCACCCCACTGGCACTGATGCTCGCAGGTCAAGTTCCTGTCGTTTGCACTGGGCGGGCCTGAGAGCTACAAGGGCCCCAGCATGGGTGCTGTTCACCGGCGCCTCGTGCAGAAGCGGGTGTGTTCATGAAAGGGTTTTAGGGTTTTAGGGTTTAGGGTTTTATAGCAGCTGACCAGGGCGAGGGCACCTTGTAAGCTGCACGGCCTCTGTACCCTCCCCCACTTGTGGTGCAGCCTTCGCTCGTTTGGGCTGAGCAGCAGCAGGGAAGTGGGGGGCAGCCGTAACCAGCTGCGTTGACTAGACTAAAGGTCAATGATCGCTCTGCTGCTGCTGCTGCTGCTGTTGCTGCTTCAATCCGATACGCTCTCCCCCCACCCTGTCCCACAAGACTGTTGTTGGCTGCGTCCCCACCCAGTGCCCAGTGCAACGGGAAGAGGGCAGGCAGCTGTCCCCCGTGGATTTGAAATCTGAGTCTTTCTTTTGATTGAGATTGAATTGACGATCATTGATTGATTGATTGATTTTCTGAGTCTTGAAATCTGAGTCCTTCTTTTATTGATTCATTGCTGCAGGGCCTGCGGAACCGTCACTTCGACTTGGTCGTGTCACACCTTGGCGCCACGCTGGCGGAGCTTGGGGTGAAGCAGGTGCGTGTGGGGCGCGTGCATGTCAATCAATTAATCAATCAATCAATTACATTTCAAGTCCAGGGGGAGCCAGCAAGGTCTCATGGGACAGCATGTGTGTGCCATGGTTGCGGTTCTGTTGGCGGTGGGTGGGTGAAGGTGTGTGGAGGGGCGAAGACGGCGGGGTTGGGCTGCCAGGCAGCGGGAAGAGAGGGAGAGCAGCTGGCGCTGGGCGAGCTGTTGCCCTGCTGTGCGCCGGGTATGCTGTGCGCCCCGCCTGCTGTGCGACTCACTGCGCGACCCGTCTGCTGTGCGACACGCATGCTGTGGCACCCGCCTGCTGTGCACCCCGTCCCGTAGCCCAGCCCAGCCACCCCGCCCCATCGCCCTGTCGCTGACGCAACACAAGCTTACCCTCTGCCTTGCCCTGCATCGTGCATCCCGTCACTGTCCCATGAGACCTTGCTGGCTCCCTCTGGACTTGAAATGTAAATTGATTGATTGATCAATGCAGGAGGTGATTGCACGCGCTGCCGCCGTTGTGGAGTCCACTCGCCCCGACTTTGGCTTCCCGGTTGAGGAGCAGTGATTGAAGCCAAGCTGCACCAACAAGGGCGCAGTGAGCGGGCTGCACCCGCTGGCTGCGGCGCAGTGAGCGGGCCGTAGGTGCACCTGCTGAGGAGCAGCACTGAGCGGCGGTGGTCTATGCATAGCTGAAGCTGCACCCGCTGCGGGCGCAGTGATTGGGGCTGCACTGACTGAGGGCGCAGTGCGCGGCGCAGCGATCTGGCTCTGCTGCACCCGCAGAGGCGCAGCGATGTGGCTCTGCTGCACCCACGTGGGCTGATCACAAGCAGCAATGAAATTGCGACGAAACATGCACTAAAACCTGTTCACGGGTTGCATTCGATTTTACCACCATTACCACACACAAGAAGAGCGTTGTTCCCCATCCTACGAGCGATCCCATTGATGCGATTGTCTAAACTTCCGTCACCCCCGGCCTCCAACATTTCATCACCCTTGTTCAGTGACGACACGCCTCAACCCCTTCCCTTCACCCGGCTGTTGCAACGGGTCAATCGACACGCCCCTTCCCTTCACCCAGTTGTTGCACCGGGTCGATTACGAGAGATTAGTCAGATATGAGGGATGTAAATCAACATGTGTTCAAGCTGGGAACAGAGGCAGGGAAACATGCTTGAGAAGAACCGTGTGCCAAAACCCGCCAAGTCGAGCCTTTCAAGCTGCAGCTGCCCCGCGGCCGGGCATCCCCTCACAGCTCGTCCCTCTGCCTTCCCTCGCCTGACGCCGGATCTTCTCCATTAACTTGAGCTGTGCAAAGCTGCAGCCGCCTTAGTGACCCCGGGTCACAGCTCTTCTGTCTGCCCTCCCTCGCCTGCTGCCCCACCTGCTGACTCCTCGTCTGCCTTGCCTGCTGCCCCTGCTGCCGGCTCATCCTCTGCCTTGGCCAGTCCCGCTGCTTCTGCTGCAGCCACCCATGCATCCATGGTTGCATCTCCAAAAAGAAAGAAGTGCACCTCGCTCAGGGTGCCCGCCTCCTGCTGGCACGTGCGCACCGCAATCTGCAAGTGTGGCGGGGAGGTGAGGAGGCACATGAGGGGGGGATGACCACCGGGTGTCGCGTGGCCGGAATGTGCAGTGTACAGCTGCGGGTGCAACAGTCGTGCCCCTATCACGCAGCAGCCCCACCCAGCCTCAACACACCAACCCCTGTGCCGCCTCGTCTGCCCCATCATCCCCCAGGCTCCACTCCACCCCCAAAAACACCCTGCCACCCTTGTTGCCCCTTCCGCCCGCTCAGCGCACCTCGGCTGCCTCGTCGAATGGGTAGCCAAACACGCCGCATGAGATGGCGGGGAATGCGATGCGCTTGAGGCCGTGCTGGCTGGCAAGCCGCAGGCTGCTGCGGTACGCCGACTCAAGCAGCGGCGCTGAGCTGGCGGCGTCGCTGTACACGGGGCCGACTGCAGGAGGAAGCAGTACAGGGCGGGCAAGGGCAGGGAGACTGAGTGCGGGAACTGACTGAGTGCGGGTTACACGTCTTTGGGACACGGGAGGGAGGGAGGGAGGGACGGGAGAGAAAGATTGCTCAAGCAGCGGTGTGGTGGTCCACGAACCCACTGCACAAGAGGAGTAAGGTGGGCGCCTGGGAGGGAGGGAGGGGTGAGAGGGGTGGTTTCAGGCAGCGGCGCTGAGCTGGCGGCGTCGCTGATTTGAACACACAAGGCCCGCTGCACGGGAGGAGTACAGTGGGGGGTGCAGGAGCGGGAAGGGAGGGAGGAGAGGAGGCCAGCTCAAGAAGCGGCGCCGTGGTACACGGGCCCACTGCACGGGAGGAGTGCAGTGGGGGGAGGGAGGGAGGGAGGGGGGAGGAGGCTTCAGGCAGCGGATCCGTGCAGCCGCTGCAGGTAGGGCACCAGGGAGGGTTTTGAGGGTTTGTAGGGTTTGGTGGAGCCCCGCAGGTGAGGACAGCGCGCCGGAAGGGGCGCAGGTGTGCAGGCGGGCGGGCAAGCGGGCAGGCGCGCTTGTGTGCATCAGGCGGGCAGGAGGGCAGGCGAGCCGGGGGGGCACCTGTGTGTGCATCAGGCCGGGCAGGAGGGCGGGCGGGCGGACGGGCAGGTCATGCACCATGATTAACAAGAAGTGCACATATTTCAGATGTATTAATATGCAGATGTAGGTACTTGCGTGTGTGCATTTCAAACAAAACAAGCGCTGTGAGTCATAGAGTGCTGTCGCCCGTGAGGGCCGGGAGTGCGCACCTGTGTGTATGACGTGTGAGGCGGGCAGCGCTCCTCCCGCGGTGATGCGTGCCTCGCCAGTGGGGCAGCGCACGCCAGGCCGCACTTGTTGCACCTGCCCGGTGGAGTTTGAGTGGGGCGGGCGGCGTGTGTGGTGTGCGAATGGGCTAGGGGTGGGGGGCGGCACAGGGCATCAGGAGGGCTCAAGGAGGCACGCCAGCCGGGTTTGGTGTTCAAATTTGGTGGGTCATGACATTGGCAGGAGGGAATGGCCTGGGGCATGCACAGCGCAGCATAGCACCTCCAGCAGCCGACACCCCTCACAACCAATGGCCCCACCTGTTTGCATGCCTCGAGCAGCGCGGGGCCAGCTGCCCGGTGGATCGCCCCGTCCACGCCGCCTCCACCCAGCATGCTGCACAGCACACGGAGCACATGGCTTGGCAGCAGCGCTTAGTAGCACCCGGCAGAGGCGCCACAAATGGCCTTGGGCGGGCAGAGGCAAAGACGCTCTCTGGCAATGGCCCCGTCCCGAAGAGCTGGGTTCAGAACCGACTGGCGCGGGCTGACCCGTACTTCCCTGCCGACATAGCCTGGCGTTGCTACACAGCCTGCCGCTAGTGCGACTCCATTGTGCCCAGTGCTACATGGCTACAATGTGCTGCTACACTGCCGGGGCTGTTGCGGTACAAGCAGTACCACGGCCCCCAATGCATGCTCACCGCTCATTGGCTGCGTTCACGATGGCGCAGCCGTCAAAGCGCGTGAGGTCTCCATTTCTGTGGGAGCGCAGGCAGTGGGGTGAGAGAGGTGTTCAGGGCAGGGGTGTGTGGGGTCAAAAGGCAGCTGGGTGCACGCCCAGAGCATGCAGGCCATGATGCCTGTATGAACCGCGGCATCATCTCACGCACGTGCCCTCGCCAACACTGCATCACACCCAGATTTGCTGTGCATGCTACATGGGCGTAAACGGCAGGCCCGCTGATCAACAGGACATGCAACCGCCTCGCTTTCAAGCACCAGAGCGGCAGGGTGCTCACCGAAGAACGAGCTTAGTTGTGGGCGTGAGCCGCAGGGTGAGCTTGGGAAGGGCCGCCATGGCTGCTGCTGCCTGTGCTGGCACCTTGGTGCCAAACAGGAGCAGGCACAGGAGCAGCAGGGGCGCAAAGGGCCTGCGAGCAGAGGCGGTGACAGGCGGGTGCCCAGCCGGCGGCGGCAGGGTCAGCCCCAGGGTTCTGCAGCCAGCAGCGCAGCCCAGCTCTCTATCTGGCGGTCACCCCAGCACCACGAATTGCTTTCACCTCGTGATTGGCAGCCTGAAATGCGGAGGCGCAGCAAGGAGCGAGCACAAGGGCCCCCGTTCAACAGGGACGTTTCGAGGTACCCTGCGCCTGGACTGGAAGGTGATGGTGCCAGCAGTCAATCGGATGTGATCAAGCCTGTCCGATTGCAGAGACTGGCATTTCGGTGCTGCTGGCACCAGCTCATAGGGCGCCCAAACTTGCGTGCAGGGTGCTTTGATCTTAAACCAACCGTTTCGGCGAAATCCAGCGATTACTCTTTGCAACAAAGCAGGGTGCGGCACCAGCCAAGCGCCTGTCGCCGAGAGCCCAGCTATATCGAGCAAGGTGGGCTACGCCGCTCCAAGGGGCTCATATGTTTATGATGTTGTGTCGAAGTCGTATCGGCAGCAACGGCTGCCGCATTAGGCCGCGGGCAACCATGCCCGCGGCGGCGGCGGCGGCGGCGGCGGCGAAGCCTCAAGCCCCTGCACGGTTCTTTGTCACGCGTCTCTCCTGCTGGCTAATCCTGGTTTCTGAGACACCCTCCATCCTCCCGCAGGTCCACCAGCCATCCAGCTCGGCAAGCCAGCAGGCACACCTCCGTTCCAAACTAAGCAGCCAGTGCACCAGCATCAATTGCACGTGCACCGTCACAGCAGCGGCGAGAGGGGTAGCGTGCACAGCACAGCGTGCTCAGCATGAGCGGCATGGAACGCTGGCGGGAGCTGGAGGACGATGCCAGCCGGGCCACCATCATTCTGCAGAAGCTGACCAGCAAGAAAGAGGAGTTGACGGAGAGCCTGCCACGGGGTACGGAGCCCATGCCTCGCAGGTGGGGCGGGCCTGGCAAAAGTGTGGGCATGGGGTAAGGTTGCGCGGTGGAGATTGTGGCAAAAGTGTGGGCATGGGGTAAGGTTGCGCGGTGCCGCATGGGCGAGCGTTGAGGTGGGAGCCCATGCCTCGCAGGTGGGGTGGGAGGTTTGGGCCTGCTGCAGCCCCAACCTCCCCTTTTCTGGGGATCTGGGTCGCTGAAGCCTACTCGGTAAGGGTGCTGCAAGGCATGGCTGAGACGGAGGGTTGGCGCCTGGGCATGGGTTGGGGGGAGAGGCGTGCCCACAAAAAAACAGGCGGGCAAAGTGGTGCGCAAGCAGCATGGTCACTCCGAGGGCCAGAGGCGTGATGGTGCGGCCTGCCTTCCAGCTTGCCTCCCCGCCTGGCTGCCTGTTGCCCCGCCTGCTTCCCCACCGGCCCAAGTTATGTTCATACCACGTTGCATGCTTGTGTCCACATGGCTTCCACCTCCTGCCCTTGCACTTCGGTTGCCCCCCTGCCGCAGCGAGCTGCACTTTTGCAACGGCCTGGCCTTCACTTTTGTTTCAAAAGTGGGGGTGGGCCTGAGCTTCGAAGCGGGGCGCGGCTTCGTGACACGCAAGATATACACAGGTGTGGGGGCAAAGGGGGCGGGATGGGCAGGACTGAGAGCGAAGGGGTGCGGCGGGTTGGGGGTGGGTTTGAGTGTGGGTTGGAAATGGGAGTGGTTGTGTGCTGCACAGGTGTGGCTCTGTGGGCATGGCTGAGAGAGGGTGTCCCTCAGCCACCTGCGCTGCTGTGGCAAGCATGTCGTTGCGAAAGGGATGCAGGCGGAGCGGAGTCAGCAGGCTGGGCTGCTGCGCCCTTCACACCGCCCCTCCCACTCCAAACACCACGCGCTGACTGCCGTCAATGCTGCCTGCCGCCCCACTGCCGTGCCGCGCACTCAGCCCAGCAGAGCGTGCAGCCATTGTATGCTTGGAGCTCCCGCCTGTCCCTCTCCCCCTTCTCATCACTCTGTTCTGGTCAGAAACTGCTCGTTACACACGTGTTTGCACCCTCTTCTGGGGCCCCACTGGGTGGCACCACGTGTTTCAGGCGAGCGCAGCGGGTAGCCTGTCCCCCGCCCCCTTCTCAACCCCCTGTTCTTGTCACATGCCCCTTGTCAACATACTTCTTCTCGCACTTTTCAGGCCCCCCACCACGTCCTGCAGGCGAGCGCAACGGGCACCCTGTCCCCCACCCCCTTCTCATCAACCTGTGCTTGTCACATACCTCTTCCCACGCACTTCTTCTCTCACTTTTCTGGGCCCCGACCACATCGTGCAGGCGAGCCCAACGGGCAGCCTGTCCCCCGCCCCCTTCTCACCCCCCTGTTCTTGTCCACATACCTCCTGTCACACACTTCTCGTCAACCTCTTCTGAACCCCCACCACGTGTTTCAGGCGAGCGCAACGGGCAGCCTGTCCCCCACCCCCTTCTCATCCCCCTGTTCTTGTCTCACCAGTTTCACACGTTTTTCAACCCTCTCTGGGCCCCCACCACGTTCTGTAGGCAAGCGCAACGGGCAGCCTGTCCCCCCCCCCCCTTCTCAGTCCCATTTTCTTGCGACATACCTCTTGTCACACACTTCTTGTCACACACTTCTTGTCGCACTCTTCCCACCATGTCCTGCAGGCGAGCGCAACGGGCGGCCCACTTGGACCTGGAGCGCCCCCCTCTTCCTCACCGTCACCGCCGCAGGGCTGGGGCTGACGCTGGGCTACACCGAGATTGGTGGGTGCTGTGCTGCGCTGCGCTGTGCTGTGCTGCGCTGTGCTGTGCTGTGCTGTGCCGCAGGCTGGGGCTGACGCTGGGCTACACCGAGATTGGTGGGTGCTGTGCTGTGCTGTGCTGCGCTGTGCTGTGCTGTGCTGCGCCGCAGGCTGGGGCTGACGCTGGGCTACACCGAGATGGTGGGTGCTGCGCTGTGCTGTGCTGCGCTGTGCTGCGCTGTGCTGTGCCGCAGGCTGGGGCTGACGCTGGGCTACACCGAGATTGGTGGGTGCTGTGCTGCGCTGTGCTGCGCTGTGCTGCGCTGTGCTGCGCGGTGCTGTGCTGTGCTGTGCTGCGGGCTGACGTTGTGCTGCACCTTGATTGGTAAATGCCAGGCAGGTTGCGTAGGGGCGGGTGGCTGGGAACGCTGGCTATGCTTTGTCAGCACCCATCATTGTGCTCAGCTGTGCAGTCTCCTTCCACCCTGACCTCCTCCTGTAACACAACACCTCGTACTGCTTTCTGAGAAAAGCAACCTGGTGCCCCCTTTTCCTTCTTCCTTTCTATTCAGAGTTTAACATGTTGCTAGACACCCTCGAGCCAGCGCAGATCCCAACACTGCTACTGCTACACATCGTTCTGGTTAAACGCTGTTCTGTTCACAGCTCTCTCTTCTGCTCCCCTTCAGAGTCCATCATTGTGCTGGACACCCCAGAGGCAGTGCAGTTGGATCCCACTGCTGCTCCCTTTTTACACTTCGTGGTGCTCATAGTTCTCTCTTCTCCCCTCCCCTCCAGAGTCCATTATTGTGCTGGACACCCCAGAGGCGGTGCAGTCCTTCACCAAGAGCCAGTGGAGCGTGGACACAGACATCACAGGTGGGGGGTGCAGGAGGGCTGGAGATTCCGGTGGGCCGAGCTGACGCGTGGGCAAAGCGAGGGGCACGCAGCCGCCTGTCGGCACCGCTCGCGCCGCCCCTGGGGCCCTCTCTCCTTCGTGCCACCGCTGTGCCGCCAGGCCGCGGACGTCATCAACAGCACTTTCAAAATATGGGTACTTGTATGGGCCCTTCATGGGCGCCAAAACATGGGCACTTTAAAAACATGGGCACTTCCAAGGGATTGGGGTGCCGGATCCGAAGCTGTTGCTACTGTAGATGTCTGTTGACCTCCATTGCTGCATGTGCAAGCCCTGTTTGCAGGTGCCCCAGGCGGGACATAAACGCTCACCACCCTGCCACCGCTGCGGTGCCCCCGTCATTACCACACGGTGCCCTTGCTGTTCCTTCTTTCCTGCAGGTGCCGCGGGCGGCTCCATGGGTGCCCACCTCCCCGCCACCCTGTGCTGTGCCCCTCCTCCGCATCACACCGTGCCCTTTCTTCTTTCTTGCAGGTGCCGCGGGCGGCTCCATGGGCGCCCACCTCCCCGCCACCGCCGCCAACATGAGCAACATGCGCCTGAGCGACAAAACGTTCACGTATTCCATCACCAAGGGGGCCATCCTGGATGTGTCGCTGACGGGTGCGGGGGCAGTGGTATGGTAGCTGACGGGTGCCTTTGGCTTGATTTCCTGTCGGTTTCCTCAACCCCACGCCCTCTGAATGTACTCTTCTACGTGGCCGGCGGGACCAAGTTACGCTGGTAGTGTGAGCCTGTGTGTTTGTGGTGCCCTGGAACAGCAAGTCCTTACTTTTTCTATCAGCAACGGGGGGATGGGGGG
>JTEE01000031.1:835397-850857 GCA_002896455.3 Chlorella sp. ArM0029B
CGGGGCAGCGCTGGCGGCGGCGCAACCCGCTGCGCCGGTGCCTGCAGAGGCACGGCCGCTGGGCGAGTCCGTGGCGCATGGAGATGCTGCACACGTGGCGCTGCCTGCTGGCTCGCCCATGCAGGCGCACTGAGAGCCAAGACGCTTGCAAACTCTTCGGCCTGGCCTGGCTTGTTGGATTGGGAGGGCCCTCGCTTGCTGCTGCCAAGCTGGCACGGCTGTCACATTGTGGCCGGCCTGCTAGGCCAAGGCGCGTGCGCGGGGCCGCCCCGCCCTCTCTGACTGCAGGAAACTTCTTTTCTTTCTTGTTCAGCTCCTCGTTTGCTTCACGTGTCTGTCTTCCTGACGTGACAATCCTGCCAACCGGGCCCCCTAGTGTGCCCTTCTCCACTTAGCAAGGCAAAGGCTGCCGCCGCTCCGACTCCCGCCAGCAGCCAGCTGGCAGTGCCCCTCCGTCTTCCCGACACAACAACCTGACTCGTGTACTTTCCGCACTGCCGGGGATTCATTGGCACTCCCGCCCACCCTTCACACCTTTTCCCGCCTCACCTAACCGCACCTCACCTTTACCCCACCTCACTGACTCTGCCTTCATTCCGTCTTGCTCCCGACGCCGCCGCTCCATCCACCAACGCACGCAGCCTCTCCCTGGCCCCCCTGCCTGCGTGCTCCCCTTGTACCCTCAATTGCAACGTATTGCTGGTGGCAGGCAGCACACTGCTTAGCGCAGGCAGGCGCATGCCCCCTGCTCTCCCACTGCCGGCACGCCTGGCACCCCGCCCAGCACTTGCCCGCTTCTGCTCCTATCCCGACCCCCAAACCAGCAGGCCCCTCCGGCCCTCCGCATACCTGCCCTCTAGATAAGGCCCGCTAGCCCAGCCCCCGCTCCCTCCCCGCTCCCTAGCCTCCCCTGCCTGCTGACGGCGCTCGTTTTGATGCAGGGCTGCAACATGCCCGAGCGCCGGCCAGCACATGGGGTGCCCGCTTGACTTCCCTCCGCCCTTTTGTACAACCACCTTCCTCTGGGCCACCTCCCTCACCCCCTTAAAGCGCCTAGGACCAGCCAGCCATCTAGATCTGTGAGGGCCGTCGCGCCGCCTGCTGCTTAACTTCTTCTTCCTTTTGTGGGGCCGCTGGTAACACACGAGAGTTGCAAGTTGCAATGGGTAAACAGGAGGGCTGGCAGCCGGGCATAACAAACGGGGCCCCAAAGCTTGGCGGCTCAATGCCAGGCAGGTGCCCCGGGCCGGAGCTGTGACGAGTCTGTGACGGTCCACAAACGCGGGTTGATTCAGAGCAGTCAGGTGCCTTGCAAGCCATTGGCGAGACGGGATGTGAGATCCTGGCTGGCTCAGTCACTGAACAAGCGGTGTTGGGTCACAACGAGCGATGAGTAGGGGATTACTGCGGCACCGGTGGCGCAGCGCACGCCGTCCGCCAGCAGGACCTGCGGCCTCTTTTCTTTGTGCCGGAATTGCCGGGTTCTTTGCGGCGCTCTTCATCCCACAGCGCGCGTTGTATTCCGACACGTGCCGTTGTGTGGTGACGGCAGCGCCCGGCTACCGTCGGCGGCTTCTTGCTGGTGCCGAAGTACCTGCAGGGCTGCAGCCGCATAGAAAGGACGGCTCGGAGCGCTGCAGCAGCATGCTGAGGACACCCAGCTGCGCAGGGTGCCAGCCCGCTTCCCCGCCGCTGGGGTGGAGGCGCCGCAGCCGCAGGTGCCAGAATTCTCGGCTGCCGGCCAGCAAGAAGTCCCAGATGGAGCTGGAGGTCACACAGCTGCAGCATGCAATTCAGCTGTCAGAGTATAAGGCAGCGGCAGCGGAAGCAAACCGGCACTCTTGAAGCAGGTGGCATCGATGGCTCAACTGGCGGCAGAACAGGCCATTCTGCGGACACAAGAGACCAGGGAGGGAGCAGCAGTCACCAGGCTGTGCTATGAAATGGAAAGCCGTGGCTTGCGCAGTGAGCTGGCGGCGACCCAGGGCATGCTGAACATGCGGGGCGCAGTAGGTGCGTGCTGCTGGCGTCTTGAGCCGGCCCCTGCAAGCAAAAGAAAAGAAAAAGAAAAGAAAAAGAAAGAAAAGAAGCAGCCCTTCTCATACCTGCTGAGCATGTCAAGTTTGTCTTGCCCCCTGGTCATGCCCCTCCTGCCGCTTGCTTGCGCCCAGCTTGCAGCCCAAAGTCAAATCTGTGAGAGGCTGCCACGTTTATGAGGCTGCCACCCTTTGCCCTGTGCAGAGATGGTGGAGAACCAGTTCAAAGACACTCTGCGGCCAGGGGCAACAGACAAGCTGACCCGCACCCAGCTGTGGGAGCAGCTGCTGCTGGACGAGAGTTCGCTGGCCAGCTCTTTTGAGGAGCTGGGGTGGACGCGACAGGCGGCGCCCGAGCAAATGACTCACCTGTACGCGTTTCTGAGCAGGCACGAGCACAAGGAGTTCCAGCTGTCGCAGCTGCAAGTGGACATTGTGGTGAGTGAATCACCACTTGTGGTGATTGTAAGTTGTAACAGGGCGCCGTCTATACAGACAGGCAGGTCCCCAACGCAACGACCGGCGTGTAGCGGCAGCGTGTGGGTAGCGGCAGCCCAATGCGTGCCTGCATCTGCCTCTGCGTGCCGCCGCATCCGCAGCCTCACCCAGCGCTTGCATGTCTGTCGCGCGCCACCTCGGTGGGTGTTGCAGCCTGCGGGCACGATGCCGCCCTCCATGCGCACGCTTGCTGTGCTGTGTGTGACATGGTCTCTCTCTCTCTCTCTCTCTCTTTCTCTCTCTCTGCTATCTTTCTCTCTTTCAGAGAGAGAGAGAGAGCTGTGTGCTGTGTGCTGTGTGTGACACGAATGCTCACCCCCGCAGGAGGGTGTTGTGAAGCCGAAGCAGGCCAAGGCCCTGGCCTGCATCTGCAGCCATCTCAAGCTGAACTGGGAGATCAAGAAGATCAGGTTTCGCTGGTTTTCCTATACCGCACCAGCTTTGACAGCGTGGTGGAGGAGTACTACTAGCCGGCGTGCCATGCAGCGTGCAGCCGCCACCCCGCCCCACCTGCTCCCTCACCCGCTGCCTCGTGCAGATGTCAGATGTAGCGCCGCTCCTGCTTGTGGTTTGTACCCTGCTCCTGCTTGCAGTTTGTACCCTGCTCCTGCTTGTAGTTTGTACCCGGCTCCATCCGCCCTCTGCTCCCCTTTGCTTCTCTCGCCTGGCTGTTGCGCTGGCCCCCTCCCTGCTCAGGTTGTGCTGGCCCCACTCCTTGACCTGCTTCCACTGCTGCTGCCCAGCTGCCCGGCCCTGCATGGGACCGCTGTGCGCACTGCTGACCTGGCGCACCACCCATGTGGGTGTGTGCTCCCTTTTCAACCACCCCACACACCGCGCACACACCACCTCACATGCACGCCGCTCCTGCTTCTGAACCCAACTCTGCTAAATATAAAGTTACACAACTGGCGTCACAACAGTACTGAGAGAGAGGAAATGAACAGAGCACGTCAGGCAGCCGCTTTGCTGAGCCGCTTCTTAGGCTTGCTGATTGCCCGGTCCAGCAGGCGCTTCTTCTCCAGTCGAAACTTGGCAGCCGCACGCTGACGTGCCGCCATCATGTGTGGGACGGCAGTCAACTGTTGCATTCGGCCTGAAGTCGAATGCTGTTTCAGGGAGTGACACTAGCTAGCTATACAGACGACTGGGTAGTCAGGCAGGCGGGCAGGCGGCTTCCAGACACCTTCCACCATATGTGTGGCGTTGCGTTGCCCAGCCATCCTCGGCGACGCAGCACAAGCTGCTGCCGCACGTCTACCAGCACACATGGACCTTGCCAAACAGGATGTCCCGTGCAGCCAGTACCCCCAGCTCATGAGGTGATCACCTGTGTGCACCTCAGCCGGTGATGACCTGCAGTACCACCAAATCCAGTACCGCCTGCTCTCCCCATTGGCATGCCTGCCACCTCACCTGTGTGCACCTCGCCCGGTGATGACCTGCAGTACCAAGCCACCCGGGGTACCAAGCCGCCTGTATATACCACCCCAGAGCGCGCGTTGTTTCCCAAAGCGTGCATTGTATCCCAACACGGCCGTTTCCTAATCTTGTGTCGTGACATCAGAATATCCCCACACTGGTGGCAAGGGCGAAAAACGCCGTTTGCCAGGCTTTGTGACCAACTGGTGTGCATTCACAAGTTTGCACACCCTCTTCTTTGTGCAAAGGCGTGTGCACGCGCACACCCGCGCCAAACTGTGCATTTTGGTGAGTTTGAAGGCTGGTGTGCAATTGTAGACGCACACCAGACTGGTTTGCAAGACAGTGTGCATAGACAGCTGGATCTACTGGTGGTGGCGGCACGACAGGGTGCAGCACAGGTGGGTGGGTGGTGTGACAAAATCCCCGGCCAGGCAACCTCGCTGCAACTGCTGCAAGTAGAGTTACAGTGCGAAGGCAATTGGGTTGATCAGTTTGAGAAGGAGAGGCAAGGGGCCAGAGCGTTAGCAAAGCGTGCCGGGCAAAGTTCAGCGGGGCAGTTTGCGGAGGGTAGTCAAGCAGAGTAGAAGTTTGTACCCGCTGAGTGCCTGTAGCTCTAGCTGCCAGGTAACTACAGATGCGCCTGTTTGCCGGCTTGGCCCACCGCTGCTGCTGCTGCCGCGGCTTCCGCACGCATGCGCTTGCACTCAGCGCGGTGCGTGCACCAGTGCGCTGTCTGGCATGCCTGGCAGCAGTACCAGGTGACGCCACAGCCGCTGCAGCGCCGCAGGCCGTCGGTGTTGGTGCAGCCAGCGGCGGAGCAGACGCGCAGGGATGGGGTGGGGGCAGGGACGGGGGAGGGTGCTGGTGTGGCATCCGGCGCCCCGTCCGCTGATGAGCCCCTGCAGCACAACGAGGACGGCGGTAGGAGTTCTTTTGAATAGTTGTCAGCTGGGCAGGTGCCTCAGTTCATGCGGCAGCTTGCTTGCCGTAAGCCTCGGTCCAGGCACAACATACCTGGCGTCAGGTGTGCGTGATAGGAAGCGCAGAGCGGCGGCCACTGCCTCCTGCACATCCTGATTGCTGCTGCTGCTCAGGCGCGTCAACTGCTCCCTGCCGCCAGCTGCATCAATTGCTGCACAGTTGTCGGGGCAATGTTTTGCCAGACCGGCCAGAATCGCGGCTGCGCGAACCTGTACATCCCGTCTAGTGCTGCCCAGCAGCTGCACCAGCGCGGGGATGGCGCCAGCTGCTGCGATCGCTGCGCAGCGGTCCAGGCTGTTGGAGGACAGGACGCAAAGTGCCAGAGCAGCTTGGCTCTGCACCGTTGCCTTGGAACCGGGAATGCCCGTGGTGCTAGAAAGGAGCGGGACCAGAGCTGCTACGCCGCCAGCTGCAGCGATGGCTGCCTTGGCGTCATGAATGTCACTTGCCAGGCTGGCCAGCGCCCATGCTGCCAATCCCTGCACCCCCTCGCCGCTGCTGCCCAGCAGCTGCACCAGCGGTGGGATGGCGCCGGCCTCAACAATGGCTGCACTGTTGCTTGGGCTGCCAGCACCCAGACTCCATAGGGTGGCAGCAGCGCTCCGCTGAACAGTCGTGCCGTGGCTGTACAGCAGGTGAACCATGGCCGCAATGCCGCCCGTGGCAACCAGGGAAGCCTTGTTCTCCGGATTGTCGTCTGCCAGGTTGCGAAGCGCATGGCACGCCGCTGCTTGCATCCTGCTGTTGCCGTTGAACAGCCGCTGCACCAGCAAGGTGATGACGCCAGCTGCGCCCAAGGCTGCTCGGCTCTCAGGGCTACCGAAACTGAGGTTGCAGACCAGCGCGATTGCGTCCCCTTGCGTTGCTTCGTCGCTGTTGCTGCTCAACAGTGCCGCCACGGCTGAAACGATGCCAGGAGCTGCTGCTACGGCCGCGCGTAGTCTGCTAGGGCAGTCTCCAGACAGATTGACCAGCGTCGACACTGCCAACTGCTGCACAACTGTGCTGCTGCTGCCCAGGCACCGCACCAATGGAGGGATGCCGCCCGCTGCTGCAATGCTGCTTCGCTGTGCAGTGTCCAACGACAAGTGCAGCACCTTTGCCGCCTGCAGCTGCGCCGCCCGGCTGCCGCCGCGCAGGCTCCGCACAAGGGCAGGGACGTCGGCAGCAGCTGGAGGCATGGCTTTAAGCTGGGGGACAGCTGATGAAACCAAGCTGCAATATAAAAGGAAGCACAGAGCGGATGGATTGTTCAGTTGCCCTGTCCTTGTGCCCAAGGGCTGGGAGATGGGGCGAGCCGCGGCGCGCCTCCGCCACAGAGGTGGGTGTCACCAGCGCCTCGTTTATCGGACGGACCGTCCAGTAGCGCACCCGTGCCCTCAGCGCCGCCCTCAGCGCCCACTTTGGAACCGGGCGAAAGCGTCCACAGCCGAGGCTGCTTCGCGACTATTCTCCCCCGCCCAAAGTTGCCAGACTCTCCGGCCGGCGGGCCACTCACCTGCTCAGGTGCCGGCGATGTGGAGCGCTGGCCGTCATAGTCTAGACGTGAAGCAGAAAGGGCGAGGGTGGCTGCTCGTGCACCGCCGCCGCTGGCGTCCCCGCCTCGCCTGCTGGGTACTTGTGAAGTATAGATAGAGTGCCGAGACATTTGGTCGCAGTTCTGGCGTCTGCGTACCCCTTGGTCAGTGAATCTCGCCAGCCCCGCCCGCGCCTCGCCAGCCCCGCTGCACAGTAGCGGCCAGAGGTGGCGATGGAGTGTCGCATAGATGATCACCACGGTGCATTCACAAGCAGGCCCAGCCAGGCACCTTTGATGCAACTGCTGCATGCACAGCTATACTGCACATGACACGTCGGTGCATCAGCGGGGGAAGGGGAGCCAGGGACCCAATGGGAGCACACACCGTGCCGCGGCGGCAATGCTGAGCGGAGCCGCGGCGGCTTGTGGAGAGGTTAGCCAGGCAGCGCAGAGAGCTACACACGGTGGTTTGCCTGCAGAATTGGCTGCCAAGAAATTACAGCTGCGCCCATCCTTTGGAAGAGCTGCGAACCGACAATGTCTTAGGACCACTCAGGGGCGGGACATGGGCGGTACGGGTTGCATGGACAGGGCAGGGTTCGGGGAGGGGTGCGAGCTGAGCATGGTGCGGGCACAACACACGCCTATGTGGGCCACCACACCACCACTGCAACACGGATACGTAAACATGGGCTGGGGGCGGGCAGGGGTGCCAGTGCAGGACAGTTCTGCCTGCTGCTCTGCCGCAGGTCGGCATGGGGCAGCGCATTCTGCATGCTTGCCTACATCTCGGCGCCTACATCTCGGCGCCTACATCTCGGCGCAGCGCGCACATAGCCTGGGCATGTCCGTTTGACTCCACGAGGGCCGCGGGGCGTGCTTGCAAGGCTTCCAAAGTGCCGGAGGACGCCGCCTTCTTCCGCACTCTGCGGGCCCGCTTCGAGGACAAGAGCACCCTAGGGGTCCTAATTAGGGCGGCCACCTGCATGGTGTGGGTCAAGCAGCTATCAAAGTTGGCACCCCCTCTGGCTCTGGTGGACAGACGGTGTGTGTGTCGGTGGACCCCTCCTGGACAGTGCCCGCCCAACTCCCGCCTGCACAGCACCAAGGCACGCGCGGCCCTCTGCCCCTCCCACACAGCAAGCTCACTTGCCCCTCCCTAGCCGTGTTTGCTGCCGAAGCCAGGGTGAAACACAGCAGGCGGCAGTGGGCAGGCCGGGATGTGGGGCAGGATGACGAGCCCGGCACCACCACCTCCCCAGCAGCAACAACAACAGCAGCAGCCACTCCCAAAAGGCGGGGCCTGCCCAGCCATTGCAGCCAATGCAGCAGCCGACCCCTGCCCAGCAGCAGCAGCAAACACAGCTAGCACCAACAACTCCACGCCGCCGCAGCAGCCGTAACCACGGCAGGCATTGTTGCCCTCCGCTGCCGCCCTCCGAAGCATCACCCCAATGCCCGCCTTCTGTGAACCTTCCCCGCGTGCCTGTTGTTATTTGCCCTGACCTTGGCTGCTGAATTCACCCCCCAGCCCATGTCCCGTCCATGCGGGGGGCATCCAGAACGTGGGCTGCAATGCACCATCATGGCACCTCTCCCTGATCCTCCTCTCATGGCTGGTGCATGACTTGGCATGTCAAACAACTGGTCTCAGGCTTCGTTGCACAGGCGCAGAGTACAAGAAACGATAAGGTCGAGACTGGGTACGCACACATGTGTGATCGGCAGATGTGTCATCGGCAGATGTGTGTGCCTGAGAGAACGAGAAGCACAACACAGCGTCTATCTTTGGTACATACTACGGCATGAAACATGACTGTGCAACAATACGAGGCGGGGGACGCAAGGGGTGGCTAAGACAGGTTGCAAGGGCTGGGGTGCAACGGTCAGGGGTTTGGGTAGGCGGGTGTGGGGCGAGGCGGAGGCAGGGCTGTGCAAACAGCCTGGTGGCGCTGCCCCGGCGCGCCACTCAGCGTGTGCAGCAGCAGGCGGGCGTAGCCTCGAGAGGTCTCTGGCAGCGCTCGGTCCCCTAGTGCCGCATTCAGGGCGGGTTGCAGCTGCTGGTGCAGGGCACTGGAGGCCTTGGCAGCGGCACGCAGAGCACCTGCCGCCGCTGGATCAGCACACAGGTTGTTGAGCGCGAGCAGGGCGGCACCCAGCACCGCCCTTTGCAGCCCAGCGTCTTCTGCCGCCGCCGCTGCAGCCGCCGCAGCCGCCTGGCGAGAGTCGGGTGTCAGGGCAGTGGAGGCGGGGGCACGAGCGGTGGCTGTGCAGGCCGCGACTGCTGCGCTGCTGCTGACGACGAGGGACAGCAGCAGGGGTACTGCGCCGTGGTGCAGCAAGGCGCCGCGCGGGTCGGTGGGTTGCTGTGCCATTGGAGAGTGCAGCTGCCCCTCCTCCTGCCCCTGCCCTGCCTGCCCATACTGCTGGTACTCCTGCGCGGCCTGCTGTGCTGCCTGCTGCTGCATGTGCTTCATTGCGCCTCCAATGCGAGAGGACAGCCACTTGCCGACGTCGCCGCTGCCGCCGCCGCCGCCGCCTGCGAGCGGCGAAGTCGGCGCCGCCGCACCGCCGCGATAGGCGGCAAGATTGGCGACCGCCAGGGCAGCCGCCCTGGCCGCCTGGGGCTGCGCAGCAGCCACAGCAGGCTCAAGCGCTGCCAGCACACCCTGCAGCACGCCTGCTGCTGGGACTGAGGCGAGCAGGCGCCGTACCGCGTCCGCTGCCGCCGCGGCGCTGCCGTCGCCGCGCACCGTCGGCTCGTACAGCAGGCAGGTCAGCAGGCCCGAGGCATAGAACCGGCTGGCAGCGCCTGCGCCCTGGCTGGAGTCCAGCGCTGCCTCAAGCAGGGCTAGCAACTGTGTGCCCTGCTGTGCTGCGGCGTGCACTGATGAGGGGCGGCTCTCGCCTCGCTCCGCTCTGAAGCACAGCACCCACAGCAGCCACGCCGTGTTGCCTGCGGCCGCACTGCCTGGGCCGCTGCCTGCAACCGGACTGCTTGCTGTGCTGCCTGCGCCGCTGGCACTGCTGCTGCCGCCAGCCTCCTGCCCCTGCTCCAGCAGCGCAGACAGCAGCAGCGCCCGGTTCTGGGGCAGCAGGCACAGCAGGACGGCCGCCTCGTGAGCCGCGAAACGCACAGCAGCTTCACCGCCAGCTGCCGCGGCATGCGCCAGCACAGCAGGCACAGCAGTGGATGCAGCCTCCAGAGGTTCCAGCGCGGCCGCTGCCGCCGCGCTGTCAACACTGCCCCGTGCCGCGCCGCTGCAACCCTCTGCCAGCATGTGTAGCAGCAGTGCCAGAGCCTCCCTCTCCGCCTCCCTGCCAGCTGCTGCGGCCGGGCTGCTGCTGCTGCTGCTGGTGGTGGTGCCGTTGGCGCCGGCAGGCTGTTCCCAGAAGCGCCAGAATGCCAAAAGTGGCCGGCTGGGGAGCTTGCAGGCGGCGGCGTGCTGCGCCAGACCCTCTATAATGGCAGACCTAGAGGGAGGGACGGGACAGGGAGGGAGGGAGGGAGGGGCAATGGAGAGTGGGGTGGGGAAGGGGGTGTGCGGGGCAGCATGTGGATGAGGCACAGAGCGGTTGGGCTGAAGTGCGGCACCCACTTGCACATCCGCTGGTGCCTTGCAGTACCCTTGCACTGGTAGCCAAGCAGTGCCAGGCGCACTGATGGCTGCACCCTGTTGGAAGCTACCCGGCGCCTCTCCCCTGCCATCTGCTCCTCGACACCTCACATTTGGCCCTGTCCACTTGAATCCCACCAATGCCCTGCCCACCTGATTTCGGCTGCCTGCCACGCAAGCCCTGCCCTTGTGCTGCCCATCTATGCCCAGCCCACCTGTTGTCAGCTCCCTACCATCTGCACCCTGCCCTCATACGGCCCAGCCCACCTGATGTCTGCTCCCTGCCACCCCACGAAGTACAGCGCCCGGCAGGCCGCCGCCCGCAGCTCTGGCTGCGCCGCCGTCAGCTGAAACACCAGCGCATGCACGCCGCCGCACTGGCAGATGCTGGCGGCCGCTTCTGCGGTACGGATACGGGGGAGGCAGGCAGTACAGGTGGTCAGGGGGCAGGCAGGGGGTGGGCGGCACAAGTCAGTGAGGACTGCAAAGCTGCGAGTGGGGACGATAGCATACAGCACTATCCGCACCTTTGTGGGCGGCAGTTCCAAGGCAGACCAAACCAGCAGCTCCAGGCGGCACAGGAGACTGAAGAGCCGGCTAGGCATTCTGCTGGGGCACTGCCATCCCGCTGGCTGTGCCGGGTTGACTGCCGTCTCGGCATGGCGGGCCAAATCGACATGCCTTGCCTGGCACACCCATAACCATGCGTCCTACGGTCCCAACTGCTGCCCCCCCAGTAACCACCCGAGTCCGTGACACCCAGCCGACGGCCACCTGAAATCACATGCATCCCGTGCCCCCAGCCGCACACCGCGGGTGCGGGTGCGGACCACACGTCACCGAAAGCAGCCTGCTCACCAACAAAACTAGCAAGATGAACCAACAATACTAACGAAACTCTGTTTTGCCAACAAAGCGCCGCCGGCAAACCCCAAGTCACCTGCATCGCGTGCACCCAGCCGCTGCAGAACGCCGCACAGCGCGGGCGCGGCGGCTGCCAACGCCGCCTCCTCCGGCTCTTTCTGCAGCTGCCCCAGCAGGTAGATTGCCAGAGGGATGGCGTTGCCCTGCAGCCAGATGGTGGGGTCGAACAGCAGGCACTGCAGGTGAGAACTCAGGCTGCTCTTGCTCGCTGGTGATCTCATGGTGAGCATAGGCCACGGTCAGCAGCTGCAGAACCAGGGAGGGTTGGTGACGGCATCAGGCTAGCCGGTAGATTGCCTAAGGAATGGCGTTGACCTGCAGACAGGTTGAACACACAGCAGAGCAGGCAGGTGGCTCTTCTGTTAGCCGTTGTTTTAAAAGGTTACTACGGGTGAAGTCTCATGCGCATGGCAGCGCCTGCTTATGCACCCCCATGCACCAAGCATACGGCCAGAGGCACAGTGGTGCCCTGCAGCCGGGCACATCTGTGATCAAGAAACACCATGGAAGACAGGTGTGCAGGTGGGCAGGAGGCCGGCGACGCCATGTGAGGGGTACAGCAGCAGGGTACAGCAGGCGACTGGATGTGTTTCAAGGAGCGGGAGCAGGTGGGGCAGGCTAGCTAGCGGCACCCCGGCCCCGCGCTTTGTAGTGTGCAGGTCCTGCCGTGCAGGTTTCAGTGTGTACACAGGAGGGTGGGGTGCCTGCTCACCTCCCACAGCAGCTCCCGCCCCTCTGCATCTCCCGCTAGCTGCTGCAGCGTCCAAGCATTGTAGGGCGCCGCTCCCCTGCTGGCGCTGTCCTGATTGGTTGCAGCAGAGCGCAGCGCAGCCAGCGCCACCTCTGCCTGCCGCCGCTTGCCCACATTCATTGGCTGCTGCCCTGTGGGGTACATCCCCGGCTGGGCGGCCGTGAAATCAGTGGAGAGTGCCTGTTGGGCGGCGGCCGAGGGCTGAGGCTGGGACGGGCCGGCGGGCGGCTGCGCGCTCTGCTGCGTCTGCGGCCGCCCGCTGGCACCACCACCGCTGCCGCCGCCCGGTCCTGCCCCGTAAACCGTGGTAGGGTAGCCTGCCCCGCTGCCGCCAATTCCTTCCTCCCCCCAGCCCCCACCAGTCGGACTCCCGCCACCGCGGCCGCCGCCGTCGCCGCCGCCAGAAATGCGAAGCGTGCCCAGCGCCTGGGCTGCTGCCGCCGTGGGCCCTTGTGCCATTGACCGCTGCCGCCCCACCTCTTTTGCAAATGAGTGCAGGTCGGAAATGCGCTGGCGCTCTGCCCAGGTGGCAATCAGGCTTTTGAGGGAGTAGTTGCTCACCACTGTGGTAGACTTGAGCACCTGTGGAGAGGTGGGCGGGAGGAGAAAGGGCGGCGGCACAACATCAGTGGGGGGGCGGCACGTCAGGAGCTGTTGAGTAACGGAAAAGCGTGGGAGGAGGGAGGAGGGAGGAGGCGGCAGCAGAACAACAGTGGCGGTTGGCAAGGAGTTGGAGACAGGGGAGAGAGGAGGAGAGCAAGCTGCCAAGGATGGCTGTGTCGGCGCCAGCCGGACGCATGTGCAGCCCAAGTCACGGCTGTTCTGGCACAGCAGTAGGTCGAATGTCTTGCCAGGAACTGGCACAGCCGGCATGGCATGAAGTGCGTGCCTGTAGGCCTCCCACCCCCCATGGATAGAATTCCTTCCTTTCTTCCTTCCTGTTGCACCTTGCACGTCTCGGCAGAGGTGACGGTTCCCGGTGCTTTGGCAGGCAAGCGGCACAACAAGTGGGGGTCGTCACTCCCTGCCTACCTGGCCTGTGAGCGGGTCGGTGAGGGGCCGCCCCGTGTGTGTGCACTGCTGGAACCATTCGGCGAGGGTGGAGCGCTCGTAGCTCTGCAGGGCAGGGGGCAGTGATGTGAGGGCATCCGTCAGTCGATCAACAAGCACGACATGTGCAACGCCTTGGAAAGCTTGTCCAGCACAGGTGGCACGCTCGTTACTTTGTAAATCAATCAATCTGGGCACATGTTGTGCAAATGAGCAGCAAGAACAAGCAGGGTTGCGGCAGCCGGGCGGTTGCAGCGCCCGCATGCAGGCCAAGAGCTGTGGCCAGCTTGGGGCAGCTTCCTCAAAACAAGGCAGTACCATCACAGAAGTGCTCCTTAGGCCACAAACCACCATATCACAGCTCGGTGCAGCAGCTCCCCTGGCCCGTCTCCACAGGCAGCACCGAGCGGCACCCACAAGACAAGGCAGTGCAATCACCTATGCTCTCAACGCACACGCTTAAAAGGCAAGGACATCTAGTGCGGCAGCTCACCTGCCCTGTCTCCACAAGCAGCACCGGATCCAACATCACCTCCTGGCTGATTGGATCGATGTACTCTTCTGGCGGCTCTACAGGGCAGAAGGAGTAAAGTGGGGCTGACTGAATGAGCAAGTCTTCGGCCGAGGGGTCAACGCGGCTCTCTGCACGCAGGCAAAAGCGACGGCTTTCTTGCATGAGGCTGAGCGGCACTGTGGTCTGGCTGACGGGGTCGAGTGAATTAATAATAATATAATAATAATATAATAATAATAATAATATAATAATAATAATAATAATAATAATAATAATAATAATAATAATAATAATAATAATAATAATAATAATAATAATAATAATAATAANATAATAATAATAATAATAATAATAATAATAATAATAATAATAATAATAATAATAATAATAATAATAATAATAATAATAATAATAATAATAATAATAATGCGTGTCCAAAAAATAATAAAAATAAAAATAAAAATAATAATAATAAAATAAAATAATGCGTGTCCGCTGAACAACCGCTGCGCAACCGCTTGCAAAGGCGGCACGCACCTGCCGGGCGCTGCGCGGCGAATGGTGGCGGCAACCCCACCGCTGGCGGCGGGAAGGTATTGCTCGCACCGTCGGTTTCCGCGCTCTGCTCTGCTCTGCCCCCAGTTCTGTCTTGCCCCACGTCGCTGGAGGAAGGTGGAGCGCCTCCACCCATCGCTGCGCTCACGCGTTCCTCCACGTCCCCCCGCGCTGGCGCCCCGCTCCCCGGGCCTCGCGATCGCCGCCCGACACCTCTCTGATCAAGTGGGGAGAGGTCTGAGCCAGCACAAGAGGGGTGTCTGCTCAGCTCAAGAGGGCGGCCAAAAGTGTGGCGATTTTGATGGCGTCAACCCAGCTAGCAGCAAAACAATGGCCTCAGTCACGATGCCAGCAGTTGCGATGCCAAAGACGGCTGTCTCTCCGTGCCGTCCATGTCCAGCTAGGCTGCGCGCCGAGCCACACAGACAGCGACTCCGGCAATAGCAGCACCACCGGCAGCACCTATCCAGTCGGTAGACGCGCACTGCTGGTGGGATTGGGCTCAGTGCTGGTGATTGCGGCACCGCCGGCGCCGGCGGGTGCGGCGACCACCGCCACGCAGGACAGCCAAATAGCGGTGCAGGTGCAGCTGCTGCAGCAGGCGGCCCGCAAGGCATACGCGGGTGAGGGCGCCATTCCATCATTAGCGTGACCAGAAGGCATGGCTGAACTGCAGGCGGGACCCACACAGATCTCTGCCTGCCCCTACTGCCCCCGTATTTGCCAGACAGATACCCCACCCTCCCCGCTGCCCGCTGCTGCTCCGCTCGGCCTCTAACCCCATTTTTTTCAACTGCTTTCCTGCCCCGTAGACCGAGACTTTGTCATGGCAGTGGACTTGCTGAATAAGATTGTGGCACTGGAGCCTCGTGAGCCGCGGTGGCGGGAGATGCGGGCGCAGGTGAGCGGGCGGGGCAGGGTAGGGGTGGGGACAGGCGACCAGAGTGTGACGTGGCGGTTGATGAAGAAGCAAGGGGACAGCGAGGGCAGCGGTTGTGCACAGGGGGCTCACCTGTTTATGTTTATGCATTGTTCATTTTGCCTCGGGCAACTCAAAGTGGGGCCCCTGCGCTGTGGCCCTTGCAGGCTGTGGTAGACGGCAAGAACTTAAGTCACTGCTGCGCGCATCTTTGACTATAGGCTGAATCTACTTTGACGCGCTTTGCGTTGCCCGGTCCCTCTGTGGAATGTGGTTGTTGGAGGCTCTGGTACATGGCAAGAACTCCAGCAACTGCTGCTACTACAGGCTGAATCTGCTTTGATGTGCTTGGTTGGCCTGGCCCCCTTTGCAGGCTCTGGTAGACAGCAACAACTCTGGTCTCTGCTGGGTGCAACATTAACCATGAGGCGAATCCGCTTTATTGCTTATTCATGGCTTGATTTTTCTGGCCATCTTTTTGCAGGCTCTGGTAGACGGCAAGAACTTTGGCGATGCCTTGCGAGACTTTGACTCAGCGCTGGCCCTGCTGCCCCAAGACGCAGACGTGGACCGGGCACGCCTGCTGTCGGGTGAGTGGGCGGGTGGGGCACAGCACACCATATGAGCTTGCTGTTGAGTGTGCGGGCGGGGGAAAGGCAAGCCTGCCTGTT
>JTEE01000031.1:850947-866018 GCA_002896455.3 Chlorella sp. ArM0029B
GGGTGGGTGGGCGGGTGGTGCTTATACAGAAAGGGCAGGGTTGGGTCGGCGGTGCGCCTGCTGTTGGCGACAGGTGGGTGGGATGGGCGTTTTCCTGAGGGCCCTGGCTCACAGGAACTTGCAGGCTTGAGCCAACCCAGCTCCTGTGCATTCATCCATTTCATTCGTTTACAGCGCTGCAGCAACATAGAAGTGTGCCGCAGATGCGTCATCCCAGCATTATATTGTATGTAAAAGCACGAACCCGGGTTTTTTATTCAGCTCCTGTACACTGCTCCCCACACCTCCTGCCCTGCTTTGCAGGCCGCGGCCTGGCATACGAAGGGATCGGGGCCTGGCCAGATGCTTTGAAGGATTACGATCAAGCCCTGGTGCTGGCGGAGGGTGCCGGACTGACGGCGGATCCTTACGTGCTCAACAGCAGGGGCAACTGCCACGCCAGCCTGGGTGAGATGCCAGCTGGGGCGAGATTCCAGCTGGCGTGTGGGGGGGAGGCGGGGGCGGGGCAGCGGTTGCTTGCGCTTGCGCTTGCGATTGCTGGTCAGGGCAGCGCTCGACGCTACCGCCTCAGGTCTGGTGCGCGGTCCTTAGACTGATTCGACATGTGCCGTCGCAGGGCCCTCGCTGACACATCCCCTGCCCAGCCACCCTGGCATGCACGTTCCTGTGTGGATGCCAATGTAGCAATGCCTTGCATCAGACATTAGTTCACCTGCTAGGGTTTAGGGTTTGGTGTGTGCCTTATCCCTAAACACTACAAACCCCGTAGTGTGTGCCCTAACCCTAAACACAACAAACCCCGTAGTGTGTACCCTAACCCTAAACACTACAAACCCCGTAGTGTGTACCCTAACCCTAAACACTACAAACCCCGTAGTGTGTACCCTAACCCTAAACACTACAAACCCCGTAGTGTGTNACACTACAAACCCCGTAGTGTGTACCCTAACCCTAAACACTACAAACCCCGTAGTGTGTACCCTAACCCTAAACACTACAAACCCCGTAGTGTGTGCCCTAACCCTAAACACAACAAACCCCGTAGTGTGTACCCTAACCCTAAACACAACAAACCCCGTAGTGTGTACCTAACCCTAAACACTACAAACCCTTAGTGTGTGCCAAACACAACAAACCATGCTTGTGCTGCAGGGGAGTGGCATGCGGCCAGGGTCAACTTCCTTGCCAGCGCCGAAGGCTTCCAGCGCGCCTCGGGCTTCCGCTACGGGCGCAGCACCACACCCCGCCTGGACGGCGCCGTGTTTGCCGCCAGCAATGCAGGTGGGGTTGAGTGGTGCAGGATCCAGGGTCGCAATCCATGCAGAGCAGTGGCCCCTGCTTGCCTCTGTCACGCTGCCAGTGCAAGTGCCCTGCTCTGACTGTTCCATCCCGCCAGTGCAAATGCCTGCTTTTACCGTCTCAACCTGCCAGTTCAAGTGCCTGCTTTGACTGCTGCCATCCTGCCAGTTCAAGTGGCCCCCTGCTCTGACTGCTGCCATCCTGACAGTGCAAGTGCCCCCTGCTTGACTGTGCCATCCCGCCAGTGCAAGTGCCCTGCCCTAATTGTGCCATCCTGCCAGTGCAAGGGCCCTGCTTTGACGGTGCTATCCTGCCCGGTGCTGTGCCATCCTGCCAGTGCAAGCGCCCTTCTTAATCAGAGTCTGTATCATCATTCTGGGTGCGGTGCCGCTGTGCTGCAGCGCTGATGCTGGCTTAAACTGTATCATCATTCTGTGTTGCAGCGCTGATGCTGGCGCAGCTGGGGCAGGAGGAGGCGGCAGTGAAGGAGATGGAGGCAGTGGCCAGGTGGGTGGGTGCGTGCATTGAAGATAAAACAACCATATGTTATAGCACCGCTATAACTGCTGTTATCTGCAGCAGTGAGCGGCATCATCAGCCGCAGCGTGCAGCTGGCGGCGCCAGGGATGGGGGCATTGGAGGAAACGCAGATTGCCGCCCGTTGTGGGAAGCTGCCATGGCATGCGGCCTGTTACGTCCAAGCATGCAGCGCCTGTGGTATCATGCAGCTGCACACCCTCCACTCTCCTTGCCCCACCTGCCTCGCCCCACTGTGGGTGCAGGTACAGGGTGGACAGTTTATCCTCCGCTAGCAGGTATTGCAAGTCACTTCTTCTTCTTCTTCTTTTTGCCCACAGGCGCGCCCCAGGCAGCGTGGACATGCGGGCCGCGCTGGCGGCGCTGTACTGGAGGCAGGGGCAGGAGGGCAAGGCTGAGGCGGCATGGGAGTTTGCCTGCGGCAGCATCACAGTGGGCTGCACCAAGTATCAAGACCCAGACTGGCTGTACCGCATCAGGTGGGGAGCAGGAAAGTTAAAGTGTACCGCAGCAGGTGGGGCTTGGAAAATTGAAAGTGTACCGCATGAGGAGGGCGGGGGAAACTGAGGGTGTACCGCATCAGGTGGGCGAGCGGGGTTGCAGTGCAGCATGCATGCGACCGCACTGCAGCATGCTTGCGATGTGCAGGCGGGCTGTGCCGTGACAGGGCCGGCGAGGGGAAAGGGCTGATGGGGGCATTCGGTTGGTACACCTCCGCACTAGGGTGTACTGGGAGGCCAAGGGGCAGAGGGCAGGGGGCGGGGGCAGAGGCCAGGGCCGCCCCGTGTGTCTGCCGTTTCATTCTCACAGCCAACCCTACAGTGCGCACATACGCAAACCCTCTGCCATTGCCCCGCCCCCTGCCCTGCTGTGCGCGCGCTGGGCCACGGTGTGCCACTGCCTGCTCGCCCCACCTTGGGGTGCGACCCCTTTGCTTGCCCACACGCCAGCTCTGCCTTCCGTTGTCTTCCGTTGTCCATCCCTTCCTTGTGCTGTGCAGGCGCCGGCCCCCGGTAATATGCCATTCCCCCAGCGTGGTTGCTTATGCTATCCCACGCAACACCTCTGCCTGCCCTAACTCCCCTGTGCCTGCCCCCTTCCTGCGGCGCAGGCGCTGCCCCCGGTGCGGTGCCACCGCATGCTCGCTCGTTCCCACGGCGCGGCCCCTCTTGCTTACTCACATGCCTCCAAGTCGCCATTCCCTGCCCTTTCCTTGTGCAGGCGCTGGCCCCCGGTGATGTGCGACTACATGCAGAACTTCCTGCGCCTCCGGAGCTCACCGCAGTAGGGTCCAAACACCTCGTGGTGTAGACGAGAGGAAGCTGTTTAGTAGTTGCCACGCCCCGGGAGCCCACTGCAGCAGAGCATGCTGCACAGCAGCACCTGGCTGGGCGACAAGGCGGAGGACCTCGAGGACTCAGCGAACACGCCTCGCGTTGCGTCTATGGAGCGCCCTGCAGCAGCCTCTGCGCCGCAGGACCTCCTCGCAGCAGCGTCTGTGCCTCGAAAGCTCCTTGCAGCAGGTGCCTGTTTGAGGGCGCTGCAAACGGAAGCCTATGCAGGGGGCGGCGGCGGATGCACTGCCAGTTCTAACATTCGATTCATGCACTTGTCATTTTTGAGCGAGAGAGACCTCTTCTACACTTCCTCTTTCGTTGCATTGAGTGAGCCGTGGTGTGCTGCGGTTGGGTGGCCTCGTTCTAGTGAGCCTCCCGCCAGCCCCAACCCCTATTCTTGTTCTTCAATCCCGCCGCGGATGCTGTGCCATTTTTTGCATTTTAAAAAGGAGCTGCGGCTGATTCAAGAGAGCAGAGCAGGCAGCAGCATGTCTGGGCAAAGGGAAGACCAGGAGGCACGGCATGCAGCACAGCAGGGGCAGCACTAAGCTGCACAGTAAGGCGCAGCAGGGGTGGCAACCCTTCCCCACCACGCACGTGGCGTTCTTTCGCACAGAGATGGGCGCTCTCGACATCTCTGCTCGGCAACCAGCCCGGCCCCCGGTTGGGCGCTCACCCACTCGACAGTCTTGAACCCGCCAAGCTGCCTCCCCTCTGTGCAGATGACAGTGGTCGCAGCTGCTGCCAGCGCAGCGCCGATGTCAACAATGAAGCGGTAGCAGGTCTCGTGCGGCAGCAGATCTCGTACGGGCTACCAGCAGCGCGGTGGTGCACTCTGGCGGGCCTGCCAGGGCACTGCCTGCGTTAAGCAGGTGCGCCTGCCAATGGCTGCACAGAACGAGGCGGGCGGCCCCTTTGCCCACGGCGCCGCTGTTTACATGGGGCAGGACGGTGTTGCATTTCAATATTCCAGGTTTGCTCCGACGCGTCCAAGCCTCTGGCAACTGCCTGCTGGCACCCGTGCTGCCGCCATGATCGTTCGCCTTCGGTCAAGTAGCACCGTGCAACGGCCCCCTTCAATGCAGTCGGCCCTCTGTACATGTAGCACACCACCTGCTCACCGTCATGCCGCCTCCGGACCCAGCTGCCTGCCCTAAACAGCATTCCCGCCTGCCGAGTCCTAGATGCAGCATTACAACTGATTAGCTTGAAGTTCTCTGGTAACACTGAGACTTTTGATGAGTGGACGTCTTGACGAAAGAGGGTCAGCAAGCGGCAGCCCTGGGCATGAGCCACATCTGAGTGTGCAAACCGCCGCCGGGGCGTCCGCCGCTGGGACAGCCGGTGGCAGAGGGGCAAGCTAGGGGCAGCTTCACCACAAGAGCACGAATGTGTACCGATGAGCCCATGTACTTTACAAGGCGGCTCGGAATTTGGTGCACCATCACTCTTTGCAGAGGCGGCAGGAGTGCGGCAGGGGTGCCTGCGCTGAGCGCGGCGGGCCGCCTAGTTGGCCCCTCCAGGCATGGACCTTCAGCCAAGGCCCTGCAGTTCAATATTCTCACAACTTCGCCAGGGCAAGCTTCAAACCGGGAGCCGGAACACGCAGCATCGATGGTCCAGGAGCCGCCTCAATTCAGCCGGAGTAGGCAGTAGGCGACCCGTGAACTCCGCCGTACTCGGTCTTGCGTTCGAAAGTCAGCAAGACCTCAGCCGCAGCCAACCGCCTGTCACCGCGCCGCCGCCGCTGCCGCTGCCGCCGCCGCCGCTTTCGAGTGCACGGGGCCGCTGCTTCAGCCGCCCACCATGGCACCGCACACCCGGCGGCGCACAGCGGCGGAGTCCGCAACTGCAGTGGTGAAACAGCTGCCCTCCCTGCCCGATGACTGCTGGGGCTTGGTGATGTCGCGCTTTACTGAAAACAGGTGGGGTGATGCAGGGGTGGGGGACAGCGGGACGTGGGTGCAACTGCTTTCCTAGGCTGGGAGCCTGCATTACTGCATGCTTAAACTGTGCCGTGCCAGCGCTAGCAGCTTCTTGGCCCACTTGCCGCCCTGCTGATGTGCTGGGCATACAGGCCAGGCGGGGCCAGCACCCACAATGCAACATTTGCACACCCTCCCCGCTGCATCGTGCTGTATAAACCAGGGCCTGCCCGCCTGCACCCCCTCCCCACCTCCCTGCCTCTCTCCCTCTGTCCTGCCCCTCTCTCCCTGTCTCTTTTGAATGACTTTTACCCTCTCTTTCCGCGTGTCCCCCTGCTACTTTCCCTGTCTCTTGTCAGCGACTTTTTCGGCATGGCCCTCGTGTGCCGCCGCTTCCGCCGGCTGGTGCGGGATCACCGCATGCTGGACCAAACCGCCTTCATGTGGGATGACAAGGCGGGCACAACGGGAGTGAACAGGCGAGCTGTCGCCAGCCGGCATTGTGAGCATGCGTACTGCCGGTGGGAGCAGGCATCGTACTGCTGTTCTTGGAGCCGCAGAGTGCTGCTGTGCAACCGTCTCAGCCGGGGTATGGCCAAGGTTTTTGTCAGACCAACAAAGGGAAGAGAGGCGCAGGGTGCCTGCCTGCACCCACTACTTACTGATATGTGCATACCGGGCCCTCTTGTTGTGTGGGTTGGCTGTGCGGGTGAGCGGGCGCGCTGCTCACCGTCTCAGTTCAGCTGCCATTCCCTTACTGTCTTCACTGCTCCTCACCTCACATGCAGGGCCCAGCTGTTTGGGCGTTGGCTGTGCGGGCGGGCGGGCCTGCCTCTGGTTTCTCTGGAGCTTCACCTGCTACCCCCACCATCCCAGACCATGCCGACGTCATTCAAGTGGGTGCTGGCTATTGTGTGCTGGGTGCTGGGTCTCTGGTGCTGGCGAGGGCCATCCGGGGCTGAGCCTGCTGCCGAATCCTCCCAGCCCATGCCAGCGTGTGTGCCGGGCGCATACCTTGTTGGCAGTTGGGTGATACAGGGTTCACGGTCTGGAGTGTGAAGGTTTTTTTTTTGTGAACCCTGGGTGCATGCTTTTGTCGTGCTGTTGGGTGTGTGACGAGACGTTGCCTGCAGAGGGGCTTCAAGTGGGTCCTTTGCGCTGCTGCTCATGGGCCGCCGACCGTGAAAACACGGGCCATTCAGCATTGGAACCACCGCTGGTCCCCCTTACCGCCTAGAATTTGTGGCTGCCAGGGCTTGGCCTCCTGCGGGTCCTGCTTCCTGGGCGCCCACCCTTTCCGTGCGGCCCCTGCCGGTCTCCCTGCTCCGCCTGCAGGTATGGGCTGTGGCGTTCGCTGCGCCTGCTGGCGCCGCAGCTGCGCCACCTGCACATCATGTCCAACAGCGGCCTTCTCGCCAACGTTTCGGGCTGGGCGGGGGGCCTCAGCCAGCTGCGCAGCCTGATGCTGCACACCCTTGGCAGTGGGATGACGGTGTGTGCCAGCCTGGCAGGCCTCACCCACCTCACCGCCCTCACCTTGCGAGCCAGGCTGGAAGATGAAGACAACTTACTGATGTCGGAAGAGGTGTGCACGGCCAACACGGTCCACGGGCCAGGGGCCACACTCTCCCCATTCTTGCCTGCCCAGGGGTGCTCCACCCGCGCTGTGCCTGGCCGGGCTGCTCTGCACAGGGGTTTGCAGCTCACAGCTTTTGACGCCTTTGTGCAGTTATTGCATGCTTGGTGAGGGTCATCGGGATCCTTTCAGTGGTCGAGGACGGTCACCTGCTGCCTGGCCAGCCCCAGGCCGTCCTCTTATCTCCCTCTTTTGTTCGCTCCTCTCATCCTGTCCGGCTGACTGGCTGCCCTTTGTGTAATGCCGCTGCTGCTGATGGTGACCAGGGGGTTTACGGCATGGCATTTGCTGCTGGCATACGTTTGGAGTGGCCTGAAGACATCGCCTGGCTGCCCACCAGCCTCAGGTGCGTGCGGCCCGCCTGTCCTGCTCCCTTTCTTTCGCCCCCACCATGCTGGCGTGTGCCAGAAGGTGGCCTGGCTGGCCAACTGCCTCTGGTGCGTGCGGCCCGCCTGACCTGCTCCCTTCTGTTCGAGCCGAATGGGCGCATTGTCCGGTGCTGTCCTGGCTTTGCGTCTGTGTTGGTGGTGCTTGCCCCGATGCCCCAGCCTGCGCTGCTCACCCAGCTGACATTATGCCGCCCGCTGACTGATTGTCACCATGGGTCTCCCCCCATCCTGGCCCTGCTGCTGGTGCTTGCGTGGGTGCAAATTTGGACGGGCAGGGTTGTGCCCGCAGATGCATCCAGCAACTGCACCCGTCACCTTCTACCGTGATAGATGCCTCGCGTTCCCACTGCATGCTGCTCTTCCCCCCGCTTATTTTCTATGGACCTGCCTCCCCAACCTGCCTCCCCGCCTCAACATGCGCAAGCAAGTTACGATGCTAATGCTGCACCTCTCGTTGGTTGGAGTGTTCCTATGGAGGGCCGCATGGCCAGTCGTGCGCCTCCCTAAGTGCCCGCCTTTGCATGCCCTGCCGCTACCCAAGCTGATGGTCACCCTCTCGGCACCTCAATGATTTCTCCTGCTTCTCCTGCACCCCTTGCCCTCGGATCCGCCTGCTGTTGCTGCCCCACGCTCCTGCTGCCCCATGCTGCTGCTGCCCCTGCCGCAGCACTCTCTGCCTGGAGTGCCCAACCCTGGCGGGCCTGCCACACTGCCTCCCTCAACTGACAAGCCTGCGGGCTCTGAGCCTCAGCGGGCGGCAAGCCATACCTAACGAGCATCTGACGGAGAGGCTGCTGCCGTTGGCGCCAGGTGGGTGGGCCCACAAGGGCAAGTGCTGGCAGGTGGAGCAGGCAGAGGGTGACGAGCTGTGCACAGGAGGGGAGTGGGAGGCTGGCGGGAGGCAGCTTTCTTGCTCACAGCGCGGGTGTCTTGGATGGCGACACACGGTTCGAGTTCAGCAGTAGCTCGCACCGCACAACTCATTTTCTTTGCTACAAACTACATTCCGACACACTCACCCCCCACCCTGTCCCATGACACCTTTGCTGGCTCCCCCCTGGACTCGAAATGTAACTGATTGATTGAGTACGGTGCACCCATCATGTGCTGCGCGCCTGTGAGGAGCATGCCGCACGCTGCCTGATGCCCCCCGCAGCTTCCGGTGCCCCTCCATGCTGCCCTCTGCTCTGCACTCAAACCCGAGCTGCCTAGGGTTCATGACAGTCATGCAACACCACCACTTTGTGCTCAACTTTGCTGTCATTCATGCCGTTACAAAAGCTGGATCCCACCCCCCGGGCTGCAGGACTGGTTCACCTCGACATGCACGGCAGCTTGGAGCCTGCATTCGTGCCCCGCCTGGCTGCCTTCACTGGCCTGACAGCGCTGCAGCTCTTCAAGTGCGCACCGGGCCGGTGTTGGCGGGCCAGCCCTGATGGGGGGGAAACAGCCCTCACGGCCTGCATGTTTTCATGACATTTAGCATACCTGCCAGGCTCCCACCCAGTGTCTTCAGCCTATGCCGCCGTTGTCTTGGAGCGCCCGCCCGGGCAGGGGGGCCAGAGGCCAAGTGCCTGCCCACCTTCTGGGGACCCTCCTGCCGTGCCCCCCCTGCTATGTGCTGCCCCCAGCAGTGCACACCTTCTGGAGCTGTGGCCCTTGGGCATGCATTGCAAGCCTCGAAGGTTTTTGCATTGCCAGCCTCGAAAATGCATCTGGAGCAACATCCGCTGCTGCTGCCGCGCACTGCTGCAGGACGCCCTTGAGGAGCAGCCCCACCATTGAGGGTCTGGAGGAAGTGCTGCAGGCACTGACCCGCCTGCAGCAACTGACGTGAGTGAGCGGCAGGAGGGGCGCTGGTTGACCTCGTCACTCAGGAGCAGCCATGGGTGCCAGCCAGTCAGCCAGCCTGCCTGCCCGCACCCGTGACTTCCTGCCTGCCTGCACGCACATCACCTCCCGCACACTGTTTCCTACCCCTGCACACATCTTCGTCCTATGTGCTTGCTCCAACTGTGCCGCCGCCGCCCTCTCCCGCCCGCTTTTCGCCTCCTCTGCCGGTGCCCTCCGGCCGGCTGCGGGCCTGGCACGGTGTGCCCCGACCCGAGAGAGTGCTCTGTGCCTCACACGCAGCAGTGGTCTGTGCTTCATATTGCCAGGACAAGCAACACGCTGCCTTTTTCTTGTTACAACTTGCAGTCTGGCGAGGGTGGGGGCCTCCTTTTGGTTCTGCCTCCGCCCACCGCCCTGCCAGGCACCGGTGCAAACACTTGCTCTGCATCCGGTACCACCCACCACCAACCCTCCTGGTTTTGCAGGCAGGATGCCTGGTTTTGGATCTGCCTGCTCTGTGGGACCGCGGCACTTTGCGGACCACAACCTGCATTGCATCAGCAGCCTTACGCACCTCCGCCCCAACCCCAATTCCCCTGCCCTTGCAGGCTGCGTGATGTAGAGCTTCCGGCGCTGCCAGCGCCCGTGGCCGCCCTGCCTCACTGCAAGATCTTGGATGTTTCCAAGAACCCGGCCATCGCCCACCTGCCGCCTGGCGCCTACTGGCACGGGTTGAGGTACCTGGCAGCGGACTGGCAAGCAATGGAGGGCACCGCGGCAGACACGCTGGCGCATGGGACACGCGGTAGGTTTGGCGGCAGGGCTAAGATGATCAGAGCTGGCGGGCTCGCTAGGCCGCAAGACCCTCCAGGTCGGAAGGTGCCTGCCCCTCTCCCTCCTCAATGGCATGCATGCTTCATGTGTCCACTATTGGCTGCAGTGAAGGAGCTGTGCCTGGTCGAATTCCCCACAGATGCTGCCAAGCTGGCGGCAGTCCTTCGTAGGCTGCCCAGACTGCCCAAGCTGGAAGGTGAGCCGAGAGGGTCCATGAACTGGTAGGGGCAGGTGCAAGTAATGCTCGTCACTGCCTGCTTTTCAAGGACATGGGCTGGGGCGAGCAAGCCTGATGTCAACATGTGACTGCCAACCCATGGGGGTTGGGTGGACTGGCCAACCGCTCCAGCCCAGGGGTGTGCCGGGGCGAGCTTTGGGTTGTACCAGGTCCCCTTTGCCTGGTCTCCCTATCCGCCTGCCTCACAGCCGGTTTGTGAGCCTGAGCAGCAGCTGGCCAATTTGTGAACCGTGGCGGGCTGTGGGGTGCCAGCAAGCTTTTTCTCTCTTTCTCACGGGCCCTCCACTCCCCTCTGTGCTGCTCCGCCGCTCCTGCTGCAGTGCTCTATTTCGACCTGGATCCAGACGACGGCATGGACCATGCCGTGCTGGTGGCGACCGCTGAGCTGGCGAGGGCGCTGCCGGCGCTTCAGCTGAAGAACGTGATTGATTGCCTGTGGTAGCAGCTGCCAGCCGGCCGTGGCAGATGCCTCCCAGGCTGCATTCCCGATACAAGACGTGGCCTGGCTCCGAGGCCAATTGCTGACCCGCGGCACAGGCACCTCCAGCCCCTGTACTCGGTGCCAGCAGTTTGGGCTGAGCGGCAGCAGGGCTCGATGGCTGAGTGGGCACACCAGTGCCCATCTGCCACTCGGCATACTTTCGTGGCTAACATACCCTGCCTTGTAATAAGCAGGCTGTATGTGAGCGCGGGAGGCAGCTGGCTGCCCAGGTGCAGCATTTCAGGCAGGGGTAGACGTTGAGAAGGCGAGCAGGCACCTTCATCCAGCAGTGGCCTGGCCTAGCTGACACCGAGATGTTCCAAGAAGCTGCACTGCAACGATCTAGCAAATCTAGCACTATCTTGCAGTTCGTGGCATTGTCAGCTGACCCGAGGTTGCTTCAAGGAAGCTGCCTTGCACCTGCCTGGGTGCTATCCCACCCAGCATTGGACGTCTGAGGACACAACATCAGGGCGGCAGCAGAATTCGCCACACGTCCATTGCAGCAGCATGCAAAGCGCCTTTTCGAACGGCCGGCTGACGGCCCAGCCCCCGCTGGCAGAGCCCACCAGCAAGTTGAGAGAAGCAGCTGGCCCGGGGCTGCACCCTCTGGGCCTGGCAGGCAGCGGTGGTAGCCGCCAGCAGCAACGAGACGGTCTTGTGTACATCCCAGCCACTTACCAGCCAAACGGCCCTGCCCCGTTCATCCTGACGCTACATGGCGCTGGCGGCGATGCCTATGGTGCTGCGGGCGGGCAGAAATCATGAGACTGTCGGTTGGTTGGTTCCTTTCAGGGCTGCTTCTCTTGGGCAGCAGGTAGGGGGCAGTGCAGGCACAGGCATGTGTGTGTGCTCAGGGCATTGGCTGCCGGGCTGCCCTGACACCCCGCTACTGCGGCATTGCCACTGGACCGGGTGACAGCTGTGTTTAAGGGGGCTGGGGGGGACGCAGTGCCCCCAAAAGGTGGGTAATCCCCTCGCACCATTCCACCGCTTCATGCTTGATGCAAGTCACACACCTGACCCAGCATGCCGACAGCCTCGCCCTGCTGCTGCCACCTCTTGCACGTGATTTCTCACAACCTCGTTCTCCAGCCAGCACTGGTCAGTGCAGGTGGCCTCAGCCATCTGATCAAGCATGCCGACAGCTATGGCACTATCCTGCTGGCCCCCGAGAGCCGGGGCAGCACATGGGACATGCTGCGGGGCGGCTTTGGGCCAGGTGCGCTGCCGGCAAGGCTGTCAGTAAAGAGCTGCCAGTAATTGTGGGTGGGTGGGKGGGTGGGTAGAAGGCGGAGGGAGGCCAGCGGGCAGGCGGGCAATCAGGAGGAGACCAGCGGGCACGCTGCCTGCATTCTGGGTGCAAGTACTGGTGTAAACCCTGCAGCTGAGGCGTGCCTCTTTATTTCACCTGTCCTCCCCCCACCTCCAGATGTGGAGTTCATCAATAGAGCGCTAGAGATGACGTTTGCACAGGTGGGCACTCGGGCTGTGTGGGGCTGTTGGTCCGGCAGGCACCGCTTGGCCCGCAAGTGACGGGCTGTGGGGATGACCTGGCCCCGGCCCCACACAGCAGCTTGCTCCACATTGTTGCCCGAATAAAACCCATATAGCTGCCATGCCTACCATTCTCCCTGTCTTCTACTCCTACTGCAGTATACAGTTGATCCCCAGCGGCTCTGTGCCAGCGGCTTCAGCGACGGCGCCAGCTACGCTCTGTCGCTGGGCGTAGCAAACGGAGGCCTGTTCACACACGTTGCTGCATTCAGTCCAGGCTTCATGCGGCCGCCACGCTACGAGGGTGGGTGATTGGGTTGGGGGTGCAATGGGTTGGGGGTTTGTGGGGCACGCTACATAGCAGCCCGCGCCGCAAGCGGGAGGCTGGAGGAGCAGGCAGGGTGGGCATGGGGTGGTGCAGGGGGCCAGGAGGGCTGTGACAGGCAGTCGAGCTGACTTGCACCTCTCGAGGCACATGGGGCCAGGCAAGCTATTGGGCTGGCAGTCCGGGGGCTGGGTAGGGAGGGCAGGCTGGTGCCGCAGGAGGCGCTGTGAGCAGAAGCACCAAGCCAGCATAGCCTATGCCTGAGGCTCTCCAGGGGACTGTGAAGGCAGAGCATGGCTGCTTTGCATACGCAGCCGCCCCCTTGCTGCGCCTTGCTGCGCCTTGCTGCGCATTGCTGCACCTGCACCACCACAGCAGAGCCCTGCGCAAATGGCTCTGTCCCACCAAAACACCCTCCCCCGCCAGCCCCTGGTGTACGTCTCCCATGGAGACCACGACCGAGCGCTGCGCATCAACTACTGCGCCCCCAAATGCCTCTCCCTCCCTCCACTCTTTTGTAAACCCAGGTGCACCAGCAAGCGCTGGTGTGCGGCTCTGCCTCTCCTGCACCTGGCTTCATACTGTTGCCTCCGGCTGTGCTTGCTTCTTCTACATCATTCTCCCTCGCAGGCAAGCCCCTGGTGTACGTCTCCCATGGGGAGCACGACAGGGTGCTGCGCATCGACTACTGCTCCCGTCGCCTGGCGCCACGCCTGGAGGCCCTCGGCTATCGGGTGACGTACACCGAGTTTGATGGCCCGCACACGGTGCAGTGTGGATAGAGTAGGGCTGGAAGAGGGTGAAGCCAATGTGTGTGGGGGAGGGCAAGGGGGAGGGTCGGCCGCATGATCACAGCGTTTTAATGCACGACAGCACACACATGATGAGGCAGTACGCGTATAGAAGTGCGTGCAGGGCAGAGAGGGCATGCGCATGCTTGGCGGTGGCGGCTTGCCGGTGAGGCGCCCGCATGCTCGCGCACCTTTTTTACCATCGCCCATGGTTCGCTCGAGGCTCAATTTGAACCGTCACCCACTGCCGATGCAGGTTCCCACCAGCATTGCTCAGGAGGCCCTGACCTGGTTTGTGGGCAGCAGGCGCCTGGGTGGAGGCAGGCAGCCAGAGCTCTGAGTAGCACCCGGCTGTGGAGTAGCGGGCCACCCTACCCACAGACTCTCATGCAAGAGGCTCAGCTCACATGTCAGTCACTGAACCCTCATCTCCCGTGTGCTGTTATGTTGTAAATGAATCACCGCCACTTCTCTGCTGCTACTGTCGGTAGGGGGCAGTCGGCACCAGTTGCGGTCGCCTGTCGGCGGCGCTGCCAAGAGCCGCTGGCAGCGACGGTACGAAAGTACCGCCAGCAGGGCAGAGAGCAGGAGTTACAGCAGGCTGAGACATCTCACAGTTACAAGTATAATAGATGCAGTCGATCAGCAGGGATGTATCAGTCTGGCAGCAGCAAAGGAAGCGCTCAGCAAGCCGTTTGTCCCCCCTGCCTCCCTGGGAGCCGCTCAGCGGGCATGTGCAGCGGCAGCCCCTCCAAAGAAGCTTGCGGGGTGCGCCACTCGCAGCTGCCTGCAGCACCAATGGTCAAAGCATGCCGCAGAGAAGAGTCAATGGGAGGAGACGGGGATGATCTGGGGCAGCCGAGCCGCTGCTTTAACAAGTGGCAGCTGCAAGCACCCAGCGGAGTCTGGCACAGCTCTGGCCTCCCTCTGTGTTCCGCGCACACCCACACTGTTAAGCCACCAGGGAACTCACTTGAGCGCCGCCATCATCTCCGCCACTTGCTCAGTGAACTCGCGCCTGCAGAAGAATCAGGGCAGGACGGGCAGGACGCGGTTGAGTGCACACCTTATTGTAGTGCCTTGCCAGGAAGCGGCCTGCGCAAGAGTGGGGCAGGCAGTGCACGGCAGCAGCGGTTCAAGGCACACCTTGCCTTGCTGCGTCAAAGAGGTGCCCGATGCTAAGCATAGCAGCACCCACCACTCATCACCGCCCAGCACCCACAAACCAACGCTGCCTGCCCAGCACCCACAAGCCAACGCTGCCTGCCCAGCACCCACAAGCCAATGCTGCCCAGCACCCACCAATGCTTCCCGCCCACCTGGCCTCGTCCACCACCTCTGCCCAGCACCCAAAAGCCAATGCTTCCCGCCCACCTGGCCTCGTCTGCCACCTCTGTCACTCCCGCCACCTCAGCCTTGAGAGACTCCACCTCCTCCATCAGCCGGCTGTTGGCCGCCTGCAGGGCAGGGCAGGAGGGGAGGGGGAAGCGGCATGTATTCAGGCAGGAATGAGCAGTTCAGGGGATGCGCAACTGGGGGATGGCGGCGGGACCTGCAGCAGTGCTGCCACACCAGCCTGCACCCTGCGAGCGAGGAGGTGCAAGGCACTGCGCAGCACCCACATGGCAGCTTTAGAACCCCGCCAGCACAGCAGCAACCAGCCTGGTGCTGCTTCCCCTTGCACACCTGGCTGGCCTCCAGCTCCGAGCGGCAGTGTGAGCCCTCCGCCTGCGCTCCAGCCAGCGCTGACTCAGCCTCCACCAGCCGCACGCGCGCCACCTCGCGCGCCTCCACCGCCGCCGCGTACGCCTCCTGCGCCGCCTCCTGCTTGCACTTCACATCCTTTATCTCCTTCTCTGCACAGTTGGCAAACGTGGTGGGGGGGTGGCAGTGCGCTTAAAAGGATGCAGCTTTGTGACAAGCGGCCATGCACTGCCACGTGCCGGCAC
>JTEE01000031.1:876954-888606 GCA_002896455.3 Chlorella sp. ArM0029B
GTGGCCTGGGGTCGGACTGCAGCAAACGTGGCGGCCAGGAGGGTTGCAGGAAAGGGGGTGAGGGGGGGTCAGGTAGAAAGTTGGTGCTGCCGACATGCCGGCAGCAGTATGGCAGTTGGGCAGCTGGGCAGAGGTGCATAAGCACCGCAGCCATGGGGCAGCAGCAACCTTGCAACCTCCCTGCCTCAGCTGGGCAGTTACAGAGCTAGCTGCTCAGCACCGGCGGCGTGTGCCACAGCAGCGCCAGCACGCCTCACCCCCTCACCCCCTCACCCACCCCTTACACAAGGTTTCGGCCTAGTTCAGCAACCCTGACAGTGCCGACATCACTACTACTTGTTCAGCCACAAGCTGTCCCTTGGGGGTCTGTGTCGCGTTTTTCTTTGCGGATAAACAGACTGGATGCCCGACAAAGCAAATGCAAAAGCAAGCCACTCACCACCGTGAAAGAGGCGCTAGACCTCTGCTCCGCCGTGGCCGCATCGCTTGCATCGCACAGGAAGAAGCAGCGCACGGCGTAGAACGTGTTTGCCCCGCGGTACGCGTTGGGCACGAAGAAGAGGTAGGAGGAGGAGTAGCGGGGGGCGGTGTAGGTGACGGCGGTGGGCAGCAGCGTGCACGACTGCTGGGTCGTGAAGTTGGCGCAGGTGGGGAGGGCGGGTTGGAAGCCGGAGGGCAGGGTGCCGCCCGGGCCCTCTGAGCAGTCGGCGGTGCCGCACAGGTAGAGCTGCGCTCGCCAGTGGGCAGGGTCCACCGAGGCGCCGGCGCCGGTTACGTCGCACCGCCCCGCAAGCTGCACACATGGGGAGATGAGGAGGCACGCAGCGGCATGTGTGATGTTTTGATGGGCAATGCTCCTGGCGTGCCCGATCATGCTGTTTGTTGGTTTTTTTGTTTGTTTGTTACGTTTGGGGTCCACGGGGCCGAATGTGGGCAAGGGACAGGGACTTGATTGAGTGCTGCCCGCCTGCCCTGCCGAGGCAGCCCGGTGGTACAGGCAGGAGCAGCTGGGCGGGCCACCCACCGGCAGCGTGTTTGAGAGGTCGGGATGAAACAGGCCTGCGGGGAAGCAGCGGCACACAGCAAGCGGGGGGGATGTGGGTGTTCAGCCGGGGTGCTTCCTTGGGCAGCGTGCGCCGGGGGCCCACTTGGGTGTGGGCTGTCCCGGCAAAAATGATGGTACAGCCCTGGCAAAGTGACGGTGCACTCCCGGCCAAGCGGGCCCCAGCCCAGCGAACCCACCGTCCTTAGAGTCGTAGTCCGTTGCTAGGGCAGACACGCCGGTGCCGAAGAACACGTCGGGACACACGGCGGTTGCGCCAGGAAGGGCCGTGAGCAGCAGCAGGAGGAGGAGAGGTGCCCAAGGAGCACGCGGCCACCGGGCCCACCGCCCACCGCCATCGAGCAGGCGGGTGAATTGCTCGGCGAGGCTGGGCTTCAAATTAGCAAGCCCAATTTCTTCCCAGCCTTGGTGGTGCGGGCAGGAGGTGCCTGCCTGCCCGAGGGCCCGGGCGGCAGGCAAGTGGGCTCTCGAGAGCTCGCTAGGCGGCGGCCTCAAAATCGGCGGATGTTGCTTCCAAACCGTGCAAAATGAATGCGGGCTGCCCATTTATGAGGTTAAATTTATACCGTGCGAAGTGCGCGAGCTCGAGGCAGCGGCGGCCTCGAGGCCGGGACCGGTTCCAGGCGCGTAGGGAACGCGGCGCTCCTTCGACTTCTCTGCTTGCATCGCTTTGAATTGAGCACACGAGCCGTTTGCGCCGGGGTTGGCGCCGCGAAGCAGCGCACACACTCTCCTGAGCTCCTGGACGCCCGGGACAGGTTGTGCGGGACCGCATGGCGGGACCGGTACTCCCCTCCTTGTTCACACGTGGGGGCCCGGCCATACCGAGGCAGCGGGACTCCCAGGGCTGGGGCATGGCAGGGTCTGTAGTCCTGGGACTCCGCCCAGTGATGAAGCGGGCTGCTCGTAACTGAATTCCTGGGCCGCAAAGCAGGCCGCAGCCATCCTGCTGACCTGGAGCCTGCCTGACAGCAAGACCCGCCGCCAGCGTGCGACAGCCCCGCCTCCGCTCTCCCCCTCAGTGCCTTGGCCTGTGAAGCGGCTGCTTTGAAACTCGTTACATTGTGCGGTCTAAACGCGCACCTCAGTCGACGCAAAAATGATACAAAAAAAAGCCGCAACTGTGAGGATGTGCACCTCAGTCAACGCAAGAAGTGATACAAACACAAGCCGCGCTGGTGTGCTGGCCGTGGGCACCCTCTCATTCGGCAGCCTTGAGCTCACGGGTGCACCGGCACGCCGCTGGGGTGGTGGCGCGCCGGCTTGCCGCTAGCCTGCACGGCGGCAGCGGCCGCATTGGCCGCGGCCAGGCCCCTTGCGCTGGCGCTTGCTGGCATGCCGCTCTGGCGTGTTGTGCGACCATCCGGGCTCCACATCTTGCTCGAAACATACTCCAACCAGTCGTGGGGCGGCTTCTCCAGGCCTGAGGCTCCGCTCGCAAAGGCAGCCTCCGCCACCGCCGCCGCCACCTGGCAAAGGGTAGAGGGTGGGGGGCAGCTTGTGAGGCTTTTGAAGTGCAGCACCTGCCCTTGGGTGCATGGTGCCCGCTGGCCTCCCAAGCCGGGCGGGAGGCCAGCGGGCGCCCAAGCCGCGGGAGGCCAGCGGGCACATGCGACTGCTTGAGAAGTCGTCCCACCGAGGCTGCAGCACAGACCACACCCCAGGCAGCCCCCCCAGAAGGATATGCCTGTGTGCTCCACGAATAGTAAATCACCACCCCCGCTTTATGATGTGTTGGAATCACACAAGCAAATGGCTTTGTTCCCATGGCAGCCCCCNCCCCCTTTCACCTGCACGCATCACTGCAACAAGTTGAACAGACAGGCATACCACCGATAGGGTTGCAAGGCCTAACCCCATAAACCCTAAACCCACAAACCCTAAACCCTAAACCCTATCGGCAGTCACCTTGGCAGACACCTCCCTAAGTTGCTTGATATCTGGGTAGATCTGCTTCTTCGCCAGCAGCTCCTCGCTCACACAGTCGGCCAGGGTCTGCGAGAGGGGCAGGCATGAGGACAGGAAGATGCCATGAGATGCCGGGGAGGGGTGGATGGAGAGAAGGAAGGGTGGGAGGGATGGAAGGAGGGTGCGAGGGAGCAAGTTCGAGGGGGGGAGGAAGGGAGAGAGGGGGGAGGGAGGGCGTTTGTGAGTGAGGACGGAAAGGGGTTGTACTGTTGCTCCGACAGCTCCTCGCACACACGGTCAGCCAGGGTCTGAAAGAGGGACAGATAGGGAGGGCACGGAAGGCTAGTAAGAGCTAGCAGGCGCGAGGGGGGCAGAAGAGGGCTGTGAGGGGGCTGGGTTGAGGGAGTCAGAGGGAGGGGAGAAGGGAGGGGGTGTGAGGGAGAGAGGAAAGGTTCTGCTTCTTCCCAGCAGCTTCGCACCCACGCAGTCAGTCCGCCAGGGCATGGGACAGAAACATGTCCCGGAGGGTTCAATATCAGGGACGTGTGTGTGTCCTACAGCTGTTCACATTCGCATTCCCGCCGCCACACTCGAGGAAAAAACCGCACACACGGTGACTTCGCAGGCACTCTAGTCTAGTCGTCACATCTGTTCACATCTTTTCACATCTTTTCGTTCCCAAGCAGGTGCCACTTGCCTGGGATGCTGCCACAAACATTTCGTCTGTCACGCTGCTGGCCTTGGCCATGACGGAGCCAAACCCGGTGCCTGCACAGTGATTTATGGAGGAAGGCGAAAAGGCACTGTTTGAGTGGATCCGGCTCAAGGTAGCTTAGTACGCAGAAGCATTGAGGGCTGGCTCAAGCATTGAAGTAAGGCATAGGGCTGAGATACGTTGGCTACGCTGCTTGGGGGAGCGCGCTTCCAGCTCAGCTGCGCCCCTGCACACTGCATGGCATGCATCGCCAGCATGGCATGCATCCCCGCCAGCATGGCATGCATCACCGCCAGCGTGGCATGCATCGCCGCCAGCATGCAGGGCGCTGCACCCAGAGGCGCTCAGGGCACCACAGCATCTGCCGGCGGCACAAAGTGTGGGCGGGCGCTCACCAGGGAAAATGAACACGTTGTTCTGTGGATGAGGCGGGGAGGGACAGAAAGGAAGCAGGGGCGGTGTTTAGCCGTGTGGGGAGGTGAGGGCATGAGGTGGGTCAAGACGGTTGAGGGAGCACGGTGGGCGGTGTGTGTGCCTGCCAGCAAGCTGCCTGTCAGTGGGTAGAGAGGCCTGGGATTTCACCGGACATTCCAAACATCCCCATGTGGCGGCAAGTCTGCACCACAACTCTGCCTGATGCCAGCAGATGCCTGTGTTTTCATGAGAGGAAACACCTACAGCAGATATTCGATCAAGGACGCCCGGTGCAGGCGGGATCATGCACACGCACCGGTGCCCGCTGTTTCGCCGGCACACGCAACTTCAGGCCCACGTCCCATTACCCACACCAGCTCATTGCCATCATCTCACAAGCTCCCCCTCACCGCTTGCCCCGGCACATATGTCTGCCCGCCCAGCTGCACCGGCGGGAAGGGGCTGCCGGATGCAAACACGCACTCCCCCTTGCTCCAGCTGCGTGGGGTGGGAAGGGGCGCAGGGTGTGCTCAATCAATCAACTAATCAATCAATCAATGTGCTGCGACGGTGGGGAAGCGCTCGGCGGGCCTGTCCTGCCTGACAGAAGTGCTACTTGCAGGGTGTGCTGTGGCGGTGGGGAAGCGCGCGGCGGGCCTGTGTCATGCCCAACGGCAGTGCCACCCCGGTGTGCACCCTGGCTGCCCAGGGCGCCCTGACCATGTCGCACCCAGCATGGGCCAGAGGCAGGCAGCAAACCAGCAGCAACAGGCAGGAGCAATGTTGAAGCACGACCAGCAACATGTGCAGCCACCAGGCGGCAGCGCCGGTGACACACAGATGCAGCCACTCAGCCAGGCATGCAAAACAATTGCTGCAACAGAAGGAGGGACAGGCCGCAGGTATCCAATAGACTTCGCAACATACGGTCAAGGTAATGTGCTTTTCACCGACGTAAGTTTTAACAAGTCCTAACACGACCTTAGAGCACCCTTCTCACGTGTACGCTTGCTCTGCCGTGATTTCGGCCTTGTCGGTTGGGTTGGAGAGCGGGAAGATGAGCGGGCTCGGCACATGGCTGCACAACTCCTTGACAACATCCTCGCCCCAGGAGGGGCCCGCAGCTGCAAGGGGGAGTAAGAATAGGAGGGCAGGCAGATCGGCAGGCAGGCAGGCAGGCAGTGGGAAGGTCAGGCAGGCAGACAGGCAAGCATGCAGTGAAAAGTGTAACACAACGAGAGGTTGTGATTGGCGCGGCCCGCTGTCCCACATGCCCCTGGGGTGTGCCTGCAGCCTCACCCGACAGGCCGATGAGCGCGTGGGGCTTGACGTGTGCGACGATGTCCCGCAGGTTCTGCAGGCAACAAAGAATGAAAGGCTGGAGTGAAGGAGGTGTGCGGCACATCATGCACAGCAGGCCTTCTCTACCTCATCACCACACTGTCACACTTTCCTTGGACGATCAGCATCTTTGAGAAGAAGCAGACCTAGCCAGCATCAAGCAGCTGGATTGCTAAAGCTGGTTTGAAACTGAAACTGTCCAATCAATTAATCAAATCTCCAACTCTTTCTTCCGTGTACTTCTGCCGATGATGAGTTGTTGATACCCATACATCAGATAAACTACTGCATGTGCCTGCTCACCTTCATGTCGGGCGTGCCGTCGTCCCGTGCAAACCGCTGCTTGTGCTCGGGCAGCTTGTCCCCGCGGCTGGTGGTGATCAAGCCCTTGCTGTCCACCTGCCAAGGGGGGAAGGAGCAGGGACAGGTGTGGAGCGGGAGCGTCAATTGGCACGGCACCCTGGCAACCTGATTGGCTCCTGTGGGATTCCTGTTGCCTTAACGTAATAGGGCTCCAACAAAGAGTCCAACTTTGGGAGTCCAGCTCTACTCCCAGCTCCCTTAGAGCGGGGTGCAGGGGCCGGTGAAAGCTGGGCGTATGGGCAGGCGGGGGGGAGAGGCAGTGTGGTGCACTCGAGAGCACACCCACCCAGCGACCTCACCCCCCACCATGCGCAAGCGCCCCACCCTGTCGGGCCAACCACCCGTCTCCGACGCACCCCACCAAGCCACGCCACACCCCTCTTTCTTTAAGGAAAGAGGGGTCCCTCCTCTTACACCATTTGCGCCTTAACAGAGATGCTGGTTCACGGTGCGGCACACAGCCGGGAATGAGCAAGAGCCCCAAAAAGAAACTCAGTCACTCATTCGTTCGTTCGCGCTGCCGCCACACACCTATAGGAAACCCATATATACCCTAAACCCTAACCCCCTAAACCCAAAAAACTCTAAACCTATCGGGAAACCCTAACAAATACCCGACACCCTACAACCCTAGGATGCGTCGCCCCAGCACTTTGGACAAGCAAAAAGAAGCAAGCCATTGAAGAAGCTCACCATGTAAATGTGGCTCCGGGCCTCCTCCTCCTCGAGGCCGCCCTTCTGCAGGCCAGCGGGTAGCGGGGGGTCGCAGGAGCCAGGTCAAAGGGCAACCAACAGCGCAGCAGGCACTGGAAAGAAAGACGGCGGCATGCACGGGCAGTTGGGGGAGCCAGTTCAAAGGGCAACAAAAAGCGCGGCAGGCACTGGAGGCCACCGCCACACTTGCCAGGCAGTGCCCCGACACCTCCACCTTTGCCTGCCCTAGCCTGCCCCACCTTCGCCCACCCAGCCTGCTGCATGCACAGGATAACAAGCTGGTCGCCTCCCTACCCCACGGGTGCTGCGGGCACCCGCAAAAGCAGGAAGCAGATGTTCACCCTTGAACTAAAACATAAAGCATACAGCACGAAGCAGAAGCAGTGCCTTCTCTCTCCAATATTCACCTGCTGCATGAACATCTGCATTTGGGTGGCCACCCCCACGGCGCTGCTGCCGGCACCGTAGAAGATCACTCGGGCCTCAGACAGGGGGGTGCCCTGGTACCTGCAGGGAGGCGAGCAGGCACCAGGGAGGGGAGCGGGCACGGGGTTGGTGTGCTGTTGCATGCTGAGGGGGTGACGTAAACCTCAGCTGCGGCAGCACATCTCACGCTGCATCACATGCATGCTGTGCCCGCTCACCTCCCTCCCTTGGTGGGCCAGTGTCCTGAGGACCACAGCGTGCACAGCACTTGGCACAGCGCGCACGACACCACACCCAGGTGCCCCCCAGCCCAGCCCGTCGCTTCCTTTGCTCACTTCATGCCGTTGATGAATCCGGAGGTGACCACAGCGCCCGTGCCTTGGCTGCACACAAGGGGTAGGGAGGGACAGGCAGGGAAGGGTCCAAGCAGTCAAGCTGAGGCACCTGGGCACAGCAGGACTCAAGCCACCGGGGGTGACACTGCACCACACCGCCCCCTGCACCACACAGCCCACTGTTGCCCATGCTGCCGCCCGCTGCCGCCCGCTGCGCCGCATCACGTGCTGGAAGGTGCATGCACGTTGTGAGGGAGCACTTGCAAGCCATCAACCTGCCTCAACCATCACACCTCGCTTTCCCACAACCGACCTCCCTCATTTCATGGTGTGCACCAAACCCTCAGAGGCCCCGCACCTTCCCCCGCCCCCCAGCCGCCCTCACGAGTGCACCAAACAACTCCAAGGCCCCCGCCTTCCCCCGCCCCCCCCCAAAGCCGCCCTCACATGTCGTCGTTGAAACAGAGCAGCTTGCTGCGCTGGCGGTGCAGGATCTCAAAGGCGCGCTCCGTCTGGAAGTCCTCAAACTGCGGAGGGGCGGCAGAGGGGGCAGCAGGAAAGAAGAAGAAGAAAATGTTACACATGATAGCGGCTGTCACTGATGTGGCAGGGCACTGAAGGCGCGCTCCGTCTGGATTTCAATCTGCAGGCAGCAGCAGTGGCAGAGCAACAGCGCTGACAGTGTGTCGGTTGACTCAGTTCGTGGTGGGCTGTGGGCTGTCCGGCGCAGGTGCGGCCGCAGGGGCGCCAGCATCCCGCAGGGGCGGGGCACAGGCGGCACAACATGCGTGCACCTTTCCAAGGCAGCAGCAGGGGCAGAAGCAACCCCTGCCCTCTCAAGAATGAACATAGGCAGGCAGGCGCGTACCTGCAGGAGCGCGTTGGGCCACAGGCTTTTGACAGCCTTGCAGAACTCGTCGACCACGCCTGCGGAAGAAGAGGAGGGAAATGAGGGCCCGAGGGCGTGGGGTTGAGGAAAGCAAACAGGAACCAAGCCAAGGCACCAGACAGCTGCCATGCATTATTTTAGTGGAATCAAGCCTGCGGGAATTGTTGTTTTTTTTGTGTGTTTTTTTTTGGAATTGTTGTTGTTGGCCAACAGGCCAAATAATACACGTGCGAAACACAACTTGTGAGTGGGGGTTTCCCGCCGGGATTCGCAGGTTCTTCTCTCCCCCTCCCGCAACCTGGGCCGGCGTCTCCCCTCACCAACCACTGCACGCCCCTGCACAGCCGGCCCGGCCCGGCCCAATACACCACTTCAGCCCCTGCACAGCACTACAGATCCTACGCCCAAGTCTTTCACATGCAAGCTTGCAAGACCCAATGTGCTTCAAACCAGCCCTTCCCATCCCCTCACCGTAGTACTCGTCCCCCTCAGACCTAAAAAACCCTAAACCCTAAACCCTAACCCTAAACCCTACAACCCCTCACCGTAGTATTCGTCCCCCTCGATGCGTGGCCGGCGCTCGCCCTGCAAGCAGGCAGGCGGACAGGCAAAGTGGTTTGTTTCTATACTCTCTGCTACTCATGCCAAGTCACCCGCAATTGTTATAGTTAACTTGTCCTTGGCAGGACAGGCTGCCGCACCACACAGCAGGGGGCCGCCGCAGCTTACACGTCCGAGCCAACAGGCACCGCGGTGCACCGCCCTGACGGCGCGTCTGGTGGTGCTCTGCACTTGCCACACCAGGGAGGGATGCGCATACCTCATCCCACCCCCCCGCCTCACCATGCAGAAGATTTCCCCAGCAGAGGATGGGTTGCTGAGCCCACAGGCCGAAAAGCACCCCCCACCAAGCTCGTGCTTCTCCCTTGCACCGCGCAGTTGTACATACATCCAGCTCACCATGTAGAAGGCGTCTGCCAGCAGGGCAGGGTTGCTGCACCCCACAGGCCGAAAATCAACCGCAACTGAATCCTAAAATGCACTGCCCCTTCGCACATTCATGAACCCACTCACCATGTAGAAGGGGTCTCCCAGCAGGGCAGGGTTGCTGCACCCCACGTCCAGCACAACGGGCAGGCTGTGCTCCGGGTGGAAGCCGCCGCCCGCAACATACAGGGCCACCTTGCCCACGGAGATGCCCATGCCTGCAGGAAATACAGTGGGAGGCGGGTGTAGTCAGGAAGGTGCAGGAAGGGTACTGCAAAGGGCAGGGCCACCTTGCCGGCAAGAATGCCGCTGCCTGCAGGAAAGAAAGTGGGAGGAGGATGCCGCATTTGACATCACAGGCAGCTTGGTCAAGACAATATCGATCAGGCAAGTAAAGGGAGGGCGCCACGTGCGGGGAACACCTCGCCAACAGAAGATCCCTACAGAGTCTAGCCACAGTCATAGGACCCACCGTTGGTTCCCAGGTCCCCCAGTCCCAGGATGCGGCTGCCATCGGTCACCACAATGATCTGCGGGGAACAAACAAAACGCACACTTGATCAACAAAAAGAGAGAAAATGTGCCTATAACAACAGAGGGAGGGCAGAAGAGGGCCTTTGGTGGTCATCGGTCACCATAATGACCTGCACAGGGGAGGGGGCAAAGGACAACTCAAAGTCGGATTCTGCACACAGGCTACCATCTGTCACCATGATCTGCAGGGGGGTGGGGGGCAAAGGATGACTGAGTCAGGGGGGAGGGGGCGGTGGCCTGCGGAGGGGGGGCCCGCTAGGGGACCCACACCTCCGCTGGTTTCCTCACCCACGCCTAGGGGCGAATTCTTCTTCTTCTTCTTCTTCTTCTTCTTCTTCTTCTTCTTCTTCAAGAAGACGAAGTTCAGGGGGAGGGGGCAAAGTCAGTTCCTGCACGAAGTGTTGCAAGTGCGGCTGCCATGGAGACCACAACGATCTGCAAGTGCGGCTGCCATTGTGATCACAACGATCTGCAGGCATGGCTCGTGTGAGCAAGCGGTGATGTGCAAATTGCTTAGGGGCATGGATTGAAACAGTGGGCGGGCGCAGAACGGCAGCAGGCAGATTGAGAGGTGGCAGTGCCATGCGCCACACTGGCACACTATCCCACCACCACTCAATCACCTCTTCACGTTTTCTGAGCCCCGCCCGCTGCTCAATCCACGCATACGCCCCTGCCCCTCTCTGTGCCCCAAGCCCTCGCTTGCCGGCCCAGCAGCCACGGCACATGCATGCGGAAGACAGCGTAGCGCTATGAATAGTGGGGGGTAGGGTGGTGCATGACTGAGCAAACAACTAAGCATCACGGGGCGAGGCACCCCAGCACTTGAGGCAGTGGAAAGTGAAAGCACTGCCAGCGTGGGCACTGCACCTGCAAGGACCCGCACCCCTCAGCCATGCTGCCCACTCATTTCCCCCGCTCCTGAGCTTGTCTGCGCCCGACCGCTGCACCCAGCTGCTGCCGCGCGGGGCTCTCGCCCGCCACACCACCCCACGCATGCACATCCCACCCCATGCTCACTCTTTCCATGATCACTTGCCTGCACGTTGTGGCTCTTCCAAACAAACACGAGCAACGCGTATGTAAGCTGCTGCACACTGGACGCTGTTTGAGGGCTATCTCATCCCTCCTCCGGCAAGCGCTCCCTGCCCCAACTCCCCGCAAACCCCGGCCTTGCTGTCTCTTGGCTGTCACGACACGGGAACCCATTGCACAGATTGCTGGTCTGTCTGTAACTTGCCTGCACGTTGTGTGAGGGCCAATTGTTGATGACTTCCTGGAAGCGCCCCCGGTGGCGGAAGGCCGACAGGTAGAGGCCCAGCGGGGCGCGGTAGATGCGGTCAAACTTCTGGCAGGCCTCGCCCACGGTGGGGGTGTAGATGATGGGCGCCAAATCCTCGATGTGGTCGCACAGCACCTGCACAGCACAGCGCAGCACAGCACAGCACAGCGCAGCACAGCGTTGTGAAAACACGAAACTACGAAGAAACAGCATGTAGATGATGGGCGCCAAATCCTCGATGTGGTCACACAGAACACCTGCACAGCACAGCGCAGCACAGCACAGGTAAAGGTAAAGGTAAAGTACTGGGGGGAATCGCCTTGGCTAACCCACTTGCATAGCTCTGCATGCCCTGTGGGATCCGTGAGCACAGCACAGCACAGCACAGCTCAGCACGGTGCAGCACAGCACAGCACAGCACAGCACAGTGCAGTGCAGCACAGCACAGCACGGTGCAGCACAGCTCAGCACGGTGCAGCACAGCACTGCGCACCTGCTTGGTTGACAACAGCTGTGAGGGTGACCAGCAGCGTGAACAGGCACACCCCGGCTGACAAATGCCCGCCCTCCCAACCCCGAGCCACCTTGTAATAGAGTGTCTGGTTGGTTGACAGCAGCTGGTTGAGTATTGAGTAGCGCTGCAGGTCGGTCTTGTGGCTCTCATTAAGCTGGCACATCACG
>JTEE01000031.1:888651-907678 GCA_002896455.3 Chlorella sp. ArM0029B
GGAGGACACACGGACAGTTGTTTCAACATGGAAAGGAGAAACAGCAGGCGGGAAATCGTGCGGGACAGCGCAGCTGGCACATCACGCGGTCCGCCTGCCTGCAGGGGACGCGGGCCAAATGGGTGTGTCGGCGTGGGGGGGTGGGGCAGGAGAGGGAGCAGCAGAACGCGGTGCAGCTGAGCTAGATGTCGCTCTGGTTGTGCCTCTGTTGTGCAGCTGGCACGGCACGCGGTCATCCCTCGGGGGAAGGAGGCGGGGAGGGGGAGAAACATCACAATTGTTTCAACAAGGAAAGGAGAAACAGCGGGTGGGCAATCTTGTGGGACAGCGCAGCTGGCAATCATGCGCACAGCATGCCTGCAGGGGGCATGGGCCAAGTGGGTGCGTCGGCATGTGGGGGTGGGGCGGGAGAGGGAGCAGGAGGACACGATGCAGCCGAGATAGGTGCCTCTCTGGCTGTGGCTCTGTTGTGCAGCTGGCACGGCACGCGATCATCCTTCGGGGGAGGGAGGAGGGGCAGGGGCAGGGGCGAGGGCCCTGGAACGCGGGCAGGCCATCGCTTGGGGGTGCTTTACTTGTGAGAAGCCTCCCCTCTGCCCAGCCAAAGCTTTTCCTTTTTCCCGGACCCAGCGTACACACCACAACAGAATACGCAAGCCAAGAAAGCTCCATTCAATTAGTTAGTTAGTTACATTTAATGTCCATACGGAGCCAGAAACGGTCCCACGAGACAGGAAATTTGGGGATTGGGGATTCAGCACACCTGCAGGTCCAGGCTTTCCACCACAGGAGGCAGCAGCCCCTCCAGCCTCAGCTCCTCACGCTCAATCAGGGAGAAGTTGGTGCCCCGGTTCAGCCAGCTGGCCCACAGCACTGCAGGGAAACAGGTGCCAAGTCATCATGAAAGGGTGAGGTCATGACAGCAATGGGGAGTTGGCCTAAGCCCCGACCCAAAGCAAGTCCCCCGGTTCAGCCAGCTGGCACACAGCATTGCCAGGCAGCAGGTGTATGAAAGGTTATGATAAGACGAAAGAGGAATAAGTTTGCTGGCAATGGCCGTCGAGCCAAAGGGTTTGGGTTGAAACACTGATATTGAGGGTTGTTCGGTGCAGCCACCCCCCCGTCAGCCTCCCAATCCCCTCCCCCCCTCCCTGTGTGCCGCCCGCTCACCCGGCGCCCCCGCCTGCTCCTCCACCTCCTTCACCTCCCGCTTCCGCTGATGCCACAGCCCCGGCTGCGCCACATCGTGCGCGTGCAGGTCAAGAGCGCTGGACACACGATTCTGCATGGTGTTAGCTTGGCCCGTCTGCTGGTGCTTGCTTTCGAGCTCAAGATGCCAGCTAAGCGCCTGGTGCCTCTTTGCTGAGGGGTGCGGCTTGGAAGTGACGGGCAGCTGTGTAGCCTGAAGGGGAGGGTACGTGAAAGGGCGGACAGAGGGTGAGGAGGGCGGGCAGAGATGCTTGATGAAATGCACGCTGATGCGGCCAAGGCGGCAGCGGCAGCAGCGGCAGCAGCGGCGGCGGCGGCGGCGGCAGCGGCAGCATTCTCATACATCTGCTCATCCGCGCTAACGCAAGTTGCTGGTTATGTGCACCTTGATCGCTGTCTTGTTCGCCGCCAAAAAGCCTTGGGTCGCCTGCAAGCACGGGTGACGAACACGTGAGCACACCGACACGGTGCGCGATCAGGGCTACGCCTCAAGATCTGACACCTGTCGGCTAGTTAGCACAATGGAGGTTCCGGTTTCTGAGTTTTACCGGTGGGCCCACCCCTTGAACCCACCCTGCGCCTCGGTTCTCTCGGACACCGCTGTGAGGCGTTGCAGTTAGCCGGCAGACGAAATGTTGCAAATCCAAGGAGGCAGACGGCGGGGCGGGTGCGGGTTTGGCCAGGTCAAGGGCGCTGGCGCAGCGCCCAGCGCGGCGTGCCAGGGGGGTTGGGCGCAAGGGGGCGGAAGATCTTCTTTGCCAGCCACAACACCACGCCCAACCCACTGTGTATGTGAGCACCTCCTGTTCAGCTCTGCACAAAGAATGTTACAAGGTGTACATACATGCCCCATGCCAGGGAAGTGGGGCACACGGAGCACTGGCTGGATCAGTTCTGGTCCTGGTGCCAGCCTACAAACTGCTGCCCACAGCGACAGTCAGTGCCAAATGAAGGTGGGTGGATGCAGTGCGGCGGTGGTACACTCATCAGGCAAAAGTTTCTCAAAGGGCGAGGCCGAACTGGCTGCTCATACAAAATACAACAGGAGCAAGACCAGGGCACAGGCGGGGCGACCCGCGGGGAGTGAGGTGGCGCAGTGCAGCAGGCGGGTTGGCAGCACCAGACGGAGAGGAATGAAGTGGTGGCACAGCTTTGGGTCGATGATGAAGTTTGAAAAGAGGAGTGTGCGCACATGATCAGGCAAGTGCACTGACGAGCGGAGGCACTGGCGTGTGTGAAGGTCGGATTTGACAAGACAAAAACCGCCCCGGGAGGCAGGAAGTACGCACAGCTGCCCACAGTGTAGTGGCAGCAAGGGGGCGGCACAACAGGCACCAGCAGAAGAAAGCACGCGTCAGTTACAAACAGGTTACAGGTCACCAGTTCGTCAGTACAGGGGATTCTAAGCCACGCCTAGAGAGTGCGTACCAGAGTGGGATCAGTGCTCCGCAGCCTCAGGCTCTGCAGCTATATCCCCAGCAGGCACCGCTGCCGGTGCCAGCCCGGCAAGCTCCACTGGAGTGCCGGCATTGGCTGCAGCCGCAACGGCGGCCGCCTGCCCTAATTGCATCGCAATCGGCTCGCCCGGCGGGGCAGCAGGGGCGGGGGCAGCCTCCTCTGCCACGTCTGCAGCCCCAGCTGCGGCAGCAGCAGCATCTGCGGCAGGGCCCGCTGCCAGCTCATCGCCAGCTGGCATCTCGTCCAGCTCATCCTCCAGCTCAGCAGCCAGATCCACATCTGCTGGGCAGGCGGGGGAGGAGGTGAGAGGGAGTAGGCGGCTTAATCAAGGCGCGAGGACGAGGGGTGCGTCGCAAGTGGTGTGCCCCGTGCCGTCCCTACAATGCCCGGTGCCACCTACTACGACTTCCCGCCCTCCTCCTCATGTCTGCCAGACAATCAGATAGCTAGAGATGAAAGCCATCCCACCTATGTCTAGCTCATCCCACTCCTCCTCCTCTTCCGCCGCCTCCTCAGACAGTGCCTGCAGCAGCGCCGGCGCCGGCGGGTGCGGCGCCCCGTGGCGCCGCCACTCCTCCCGCTCCCCCGCTGTCAGCCGCCGCAGGCCACCCACATAGCTGCAGGCAGGCAGAAGGCAACAAGGAGCACAGAAGTTACTAATTGAAAGAGGAGGAAACACACCTTTCGTCTGCAGAATGCGGTGACCCCTGTGTTTGCCCCCCTGCCTGCCTGTGAGCTGCTGGCACCATCTGGCCGCCCCCTTGGCTGCAGCGCGGCGGGCTTCCACATAGTGCCGCCTGGGCAGGCAAGCACCAGGGCCGCTGTGTTACCAGGCCCAAAGCCGGCACGGGAGACGTGCTTGCTTCCCGCCTGCCCGTACAAAAGGCCTGCCTGCCTGCCAGGGATTCGTAGCCAAGTCACAGTTCCATCCAGGCTGCCACCCCCACTAGCCCGGCCTGGCTCAGCGGTGTGCAAAGCGAGGCGGCCTCTGCCCAAGCAGTGCGTGCACAGGCAGTACTTCCAGGCAGTACCTACTGCTCAGGCAGTACCACCCGCCCACCCGAAGCTGCAGTCTCCATTGACCACCGCCTCCCGGCCGGGCTTGATGGGTGCTCGCACACGGTGCCACACGCTGCTGCGGGGGTACTGCCTGCAGCAGGAGATGGCAGGGCAGGGTGGCGGTGTGACAGCAGCGACAAGTGGCGCATTGAAGAGCTTGTAGCAACAGTGGGTGCCGGTAGAGTGAATGGCGGCGGCAGGGAGCTGCCCCAAGGGCTCAGCTGGCGGGTACCACATGGCGAAGCCAGTACAATGCACCCTGTAAAAGCATAGGCCCCCGCGCGCCTGACAGTGGCAGCCCGTACCCCCTTGCAGTTGAGTGGTAGGGATCTGCCCTCCCCTCCCTCCCTCCCTACCATCCTCTGGTCTCCCCATCCGAACAGCGAGCAATGCCTGCGGATACAGTGCAGCAGCAGGCTGGCCCCCACCAAGTCCCAGTGTGCACTGCACACAACAGTAGAGCAGCTGGGCAAGCGAGCCGCTCCGGAAACACAACAGCCTGCCCCCACCTGAACAGCAGCGCGATGCGATTGCCCCGCACGCTCTGCACAGTGCCAAACCACCATCCAAAAGGGTGGGAGCGCCGCCCCTTCCACTGCACCTCCACCTCGTCCCCCACGCTGAGGCCCGCTGAGCTGGCATCGCTGCATGGCAGTTGAAAGGGAGGCAGGGAGGCACTGAGGCTGGAGCAACCCAAGGGCCATGTTTGGGTGTCATGCTGAGGCCCGCTGAGCTGGCATCGCTGCACGGCAGATGGTGGCGGGGAGGCGAGGAGGCACGTGAGGCTGAGATGCCTCAGAGCGGTATTGCATTCCACGCGCTGAGGCCCGCTGAGCTGGCAGTGCTGCATCGGATGAACGGGGGTTGAACTGTTTGAGTTTTTTTTGTATCTAAACAGACCCTATTGGAGGCGTGAGGGCCCACCCAAAGCGGCAGGAAGTGCCAGCAGGCGGTGCCCAGGAGCCCTGCCAAGTGCAGTCAGAGCCGCCCTTGCACAAAGTGGCAGCACCCACTCGCACCATGTGGCCTTTCCAGGCGAAGGCCTTTGCATCCCACAAACAACGTTCACGCTATGGCCCCCCAACCGACACCCCCCTCTGCACCTGCCCCCAGCCTCACCTGCTGCTGCCCGCCCCGCTGCACACTTCGTGCGGGCTGCTGTTGGGCGGTGGCAGGCGCAGGCGGTCTGCGGCCACACCCGCCTCCTCCACAGCCATCATTGCACCCATGGGCAAGTAGCGTGCAGTGAACAGCAGCCCCCGCTCCTGGGTGCCGCCGCTGCTGCCAGTGCCACTGCTGCCGATACCACCACTGGCACTGCCGCTGAGGGTGCTTCCGCTGCTCCGCACCACAGCAACAGTGCTGCTACCCAGCAAGCAGCGTACGCTTGCGGGCGTGAGGCTGCAGACGGCGTCATAGGCAGACAGAAGGAAGTCTTCTGCCTCGTTATCCAGCTCGCGATTGTACACCTGCGCACGAAAGCTGTGGCCCTGGGCTAGGGAGCGAAGGCGATAATGCCAGCTGCGCCCCGCCCACCAGAGCGGCTGCTGGGGCGCCGGCGCCGCCTCAAGAAGCACAACCAAGCGCGGCAGCTGTGCCAGCAGCAGCGCCCTCCAGAAGCTGTCCTCGGCTGCTAGCTGGCTGAGGCGGCGGCTGGTGCAAGCCACTGCGCAGGGGGAAGAAGTGGGGGGAGAAGAGCAGGCGGCTTGAAAAACCGGCACTGTGGCTGTTGGGCTGGCGGAGGGCGCAGGTCCCGCGGCAGTCAGTCTGCTGGACTGCCGCGAGGCGTAAGGCAGCCGGCCATACTGAGGGGCCGTTGGAGGGGCCCAGGGGAGCCACAAAGTCTTGCCTGCAGCCAGGTCGCGCCCTTCAAGTCGTGACAAGACTTCCCGCAGCGCGTCATGAGGTAGGCCCGGCAATGTTTCGGGTATCACACGTTGATTTTGAGTCATGAGCCGCTGGCGCGCCAGACAGGCGACTACCCAAAAATCGTCTGAAGGTGTGCTGCACAGAGCCTGCTGGAGGCTGCCGCTCCGATTTCTTCGGAGTGATCAGAGCGCGAGCCGCGCGAAACTACATGATATTCGGCGAAAACACTATGCTGCCCAGCACGAGCGCAGCAGGCGCGCCAAAACACTGTGGCGCACTGAATTGATTCACGCGCGCCGTAAATATAAAACATTCTGATAGAAAAGGCCCTCCCAACACCGAAGGCAACGAAGAGGGGGCTGGCGGCAAGTTGCTCAGACGATGGCAGACATCCACCTGCCGTTACACCCCTGCGGCTGGCTCCACCCCTGGCTGGCTTCACCCTGGCATCTTGGCATTGGGCAAGGCCCTTTGTTTCTCATTACAAAAAGTAAGAAACACTCCATCAGTAAAGCGGCTGCCTGGTGTTATCTGCTATCGCAGGCACCGTCCAGAGAGCCTCCCCAAAGCAGCAGCACTGCCGCCTGCCCTGCCAGCATTGACCCCCGGCTGCAGCAGTGCCTTGCCAGCTTGTGTGGTTTGCCACACTTCCAGGGAGGGGGCATCACCCAGCAGGAGTGGGCTATCACATGCCCTTACAGACATGTGATGCACAGGATCCGGTGCTGCATCACCCTGCTGCGCCCATGAGGTGCACTGGCAAGACAGGCGGGCAGACGAGGACGCTGGCAGGCGTATTTGCGCACATGCCGTACACACAAGGTCTGCGCAGTTGAGCCTGAGTTTATTTGGGCCACATGCAGTGTGCACCTGCATCACTGCTTTCGCCCTCTGCAGCCGTCCCCTGGTGGCAGGTAGGGCCCCGCACGCCAGCTTTTTCTCAATTATCCAGTTCGAAGACAAGGCACAAAAGCACTGGCAGGATGCAATGAAGCCTCGTAGCTTAAACAGTGTGAGAATCTTGTGTGGGGGAAGTACAGGTACTGCAGGTCTGCACACCCCAGCTGCACGGATTACCCGGCTGCAGCTGCCGCCGCTACCAGCGCTGGCGCGGCCCAACCCTGCTTGGTCTGCACGGAATGCGTCGTGCACCCCTTTCTTCGTCAACACAGCAGATAGGCTGTTGGCCTCGAAGGGTTTGCTGATGTTGCGAAGTGATCCTCGATCCTCGACGCCACCATGTCTGCCTGACAGCCATACGGCATGCATGCTGCTAACTGAGACCGAAATGAGCGAATTCCTGGCTGCAGGAGACGGCAGGAAGGAAGCCCCGCCATGTCAGCGTTGCGGCCGGCCTGCTGCGATTAATTGCGCAGGCATTCTGTTCACTTTTGACCGGGACGGAAATGCGCTGAGCGACACTGCTCGGCTCGACACTCGCCAGAATGATGCGCCTTGCTGCGTTGGCCGTGGTTTTGGCCCTCGGCGTGGCAGTGCTGCGCACTCCAACCCTGCGGCAGGACTCTGAAGACGTCGCGGTGGCAGCTGTGGAGGTTCCGCTCGACGAGGAGTCGGCGGCGGCGCCCGCCCGCCTCGCGCGGGCGCTCACTTTCGCCACGCTCGCCAACCCCGACGCGGCGCAGCACATTGGCAACCCAGCGCCCTTCCAGGAGCTGCACCAGCACCTGGAGGACTCTTTCCCGCTGGTCTACCAGAAGCTCAAGCACGAGCGGGTGAGGGGAGGTGCAGGCAGGGAGTTGGGAGCGACACTCGGGTGGCCGCGCCGCCAGGGCTGTGTATTGCGCAATCACCCCCTTCCAAAACCCAATGCAAACGACATTGCCGGGCGGCCCAAGATACTTGGGGTGGCACACGCAGCATCACCTGGAAGCGCAGGCTCTACACTATCTCCCTCCACAGCAGCCTCTGGACATACACGGGGTGTAAATGGTGCATGATTCACCCCTGTTCATTGATTCCCCCATGCCTTAACTGTACTGCTCTGCTTAATGCGGTTGTTGCTTCCTTTGCAGGTCAACGAGTTCTCCCTGCTCTTCACCTGGCAGGGAAGCAGCCCCGAGCTGCGCCCTCTCCTGTGAGTGATGCGCACAGCATAGCACGGAGGGTCCCCGGAGTGAAACTATCCGCGAGATTTCCTGGAGTGAGGGGGTGTCGAGGCCAGCCACCATCTCACAGTCTGCACCTGGTTGCCCACACGCCGCCGGCACTTCCAACCCCCACCCTACCTCACCCCGCCTCACCTCCCTTCTGTTGCCCACCTGCCCTCGGTTGCCCCCTTTAGCGCCATGAGCCACATGGATGTCGTGCCAGCACCCCACGGGCACCCACCCTATAACTGGACCCACCCTCCCTTTGGCGGGGTGACGGCAAACGGCTTCATTTGGGGGCGGGGCGCAATCGACATCAAGTCCTCCCTCTTTCAGCAGCTGGAAGCCATCTCTCTGCTGCTGCGGCGCGGGTGCGTGGCGGGCCAGGCAGGGCAGGCAGGGGCCTGCGGTGCCTTGGTTGTGGAGGGGGTGCGGGGCGTGCCGAGCAGATGAAGAGGGCGTGACTGCCCTGCAGCACTTGCAGGGTGGCGGCAGGGCAAGCGCTGTCGGTGCTTCGCCTGCTCACGCCGTATGTGCTTGTGCTGCCGCTGCTGCTGCTGCCTCTGTTGCTGCTGCCGCTGGCGCTGCGGCTGCTTCTTTGCCCACGTTGCATACTGCTGCTTCTGCCGCTGCCACTGTTGTTGCTGTTGCTGCTCTCGCTGGTGCAGCTCACGCAACATATGCTGCCTGGTTGTTGCTGCAGGTACCAGCCCAAGCGCACGATTATGTTTGCTGTGGGGCACGATGAGGAGGTGGGCGGCCAGGAAGGTGCGCGAGCTGGGGACCGGGCGGGCGGCACGTAGCGGGCGGCACAGCGTGTCGGGCAGGCAGTGCGGGGCGTGGGGGTGCAGGCCTCAATGCAGGGTAGGGGTGTGTTCATTGGCTGCTGCAGAGCCTCACAAGGTGTCCCTGCAGTTCAAATTGGAGTGGCCCCGACGCTCTCACCCAGGGCAGGAGCAGGCTGCCAAACATCCACACATGATCCGTCCAGCCCTTGACAATATGACCGGCCTTCCCTGCGTACTCGATCCGCAGGCGCCGGCATGATTGCTGGCCTGCTGCGCTCACGAGGTGTGGAGCTGGAGCTTGTGCTGGATGAGGGTGGCCTGATCATGATGGATGGGTTCAAGGGGCCAAGCCTGCAAGTGGTGGACATGGTAAGTGGGTGGGTGGGTGGCCGGTGGGGGTGGGAAAGAGTTGAGGAAGAGGGGCTGTGTTGTGGGTGGGGGGTGGAGGCCGTGTTGAGCTGGCTGTGCCGGTGTGGGGTGTTTATGGCGTGGGGAAGGTGGCGGTCATCTGGTTGTCGGGAGCTGGATCTGGTGGTTGAGCGGGGGCCTACCAACCTTATGATGGATGGGTTCAAGGGGCCAAGTCTGCAAGTGGTGGACATGGTGGGTTGGGAGGCAAAGCGGGGTGGGGGTGTGGGGCGTGAGCCGTGTGTCAGGTGGGTTATGGCGGTGTGGGGGAAGCAGGCGGGCAGGCCGGCCACCTCTCAGCACGTTTTCTTGCGTTTCTACACACCCTACTGTGCTACCCTACGCTCTTATCTGGGCAGGTTGCTGTGGCGGGCACCGGGCTTGGGCTCCCCCTGGTTTGCTTCGCCGCTGCCCGCGCCCGATTGCTGTGGTGGGCACCAGCGACACGGGCTCTGAGATTGAAAGTCACTCCCCCGCTGTGTTTCCTTACGCTCTGTTTTGTGCAGCCAATCGCTGTGGTGGGCACCAGCGAGAAGGGGTTTGAGACGTGGGAGGTGGAGGTGCACGGCAACGGCGGGCACAGCAGCATACCCCCCGTGGACGGCAGCTCTGGTGGGTTCGGGAGGCAGCATGGCGGGGAGGTGGGCGGCTGCGTGACGCTGTGAGGCGTGCAAGATTCTCGGGGGGAGTCTGCTGTGAGGCGTAGGCTCGACGAGGGGAGAGAGGAAGGGTGCAGTAGCAGGTGGCCGGGACAGCAGCCTGGCAGTTCAGTGGCTGGGTGGCCAGGTGATGGTGCAGTGAGGACCAGGCAGCAGGCGGAGGGAAGGGCGGTAGGGAGGGGACTGTCAGCGTGGACGCAGCAGCTCATGGAATTGGGGGGTTCACTCTCTGGGTGAGTCCAGCTGGCGATGACGGTGCCTGCTCGTCACCCTCCAACCCCTCCATCCCTGCCGTGGCTTTGTGCCTCGCCTGCATGTCAGGCTTTGCGTATCACATTCTACGTATCACAGCAACATTCGACCACTTGCCGCAACCCAAACACTTGCCGCTCTCCCTCCCTCCCTGCCTGCAGCGGCCTCCCGCCTCACCTCCCTCCCAGGCTTTGCATATCACTGCAACTTCCAAGCACTTGTCTCACACCCGTTTTTCTCATGCAGTGGCCTCCCGTTTCTCCCCCATTACTAAGCCTGCAAAGTTACAGTAACATCTGGTCACTTGACCCACACCCGTTTTTCTCCCACCTCTAAGCCTGCAAAGTCACAGCAGCATCTGGTCCCTTATTCCCTCCCCTGCCTGCAGTGGCCTCCCGCATCTCCCGCATCCTGGCCGCCTTGGACGCCTACCCCTCCCCCACCCGGCTGGCCGAGCCCACCACCTCCTTCCTGCGTGCCCTCGCCCCCGCCGCCCACCTGGCGCCGCTGCGCATGGCGCTGCAGAGCGCAGACAACTGGGTGAGCGAACGAGGGTGGGCGCAAGCATTCACGATCCTGCTAGGGTGGTGAGAGTGGGTCGGGTGGGCGATGCAGCTCGTTTGCTGGGGTGCTGAGTGTTTGACAGATGGGAGCGCGTGGCGCTGCAGAGCACCGACAACTGGGTGAGCCAGCGGGGGTGGGCGCACCCATCTGGATCTGTGAGTATGGGTAGGAATTGTGGATTTAGGGTCCGAAACTTTAGACCTGAACCTAAGCCACAGCAGAGGGGGAGCTTCATGCCAGCTGGAGGAGGGCCAGCAGGTTGGCAGCGTCCCGGCGGCTGGTTGGGTGGGTGAGCGTGCATTTGCCCGGCCGCCTATGTGCCCGCCCCATCACACAGATTATCGCCGCCTAGTCAAGTACTGCCTTTCGCTGGCAAATCCCAAACCCTAAACCCTAGTCCTATCATGCCCACAGGTGGTCAACCCTGTGCTGGGCCAGATGATGGGACAGCTGGCGCCCGAGGTGGCCGCCTTTGTGCGCACAACATGCGCCGTGGTGGCGGTGACAGCTGGCGGCAATGCCGACAACGTCATGCCCAAGAAGGGAAGCATCCTCCTCAACTTCCGAATCCTCCCAGGTGCGCTCCCAACTTCCTTTCTTTATGTATGTCTTGCTTCCTTCCCCCTTTTCGTGTCGCTGCTACGCTGCCTCTGTACCGCAGAGTGTACCGCCTCCGCCTCGCCTTGCACATCATCTCCGTCCACCCAGGCCCCTTCTGCTTAGACAGTCTCCACTGCCTCCGACCCCAGTCTGCCCTGCCAACTCCCACATCTCTTTTCCTTTCTTGACTGGCTGTCGCAGGACATCTACCCCCACTCCCAGCCTACCCCCTTTCTCACTTGCTTTCTTTCTATCTTATCACGTCCTTCCTTTCTTCTCACGTGCTGTGCAGGCCAGGACTCATCGATCATCCGGGAGTACCTGCGGGTGGTGACACGCAAGGAGGCGCCCCACGTCACCCTGCACCGACGCGAAAAGGTGCGGGATCCACCAATGCTCAATCGCTACAACCAATCAGTCAATCAGTTGCTTACATTTTAAGTAGGCGGAGGCAGCAGGTGCAGCAGTGGGACAGCAGTGCTCTCAGTGCGGCAGCTGCTGCTAGCAGCCGCCTGGGCACTCGAGATGACCCCTGGTTGCGGTGCGCTCCCGATGGCAAATTTGCCTGTGGAAGAGTGCCTGGGATGGGGCCGCTGCCCCTTGTGAAACCACCGATGCCATGCCTGCAGGCCTTTGCCCCAGCGCCCGTGGCTCCCTCCTCGGGCAAGCACTGGCAGCTGCTGAAGAAGGCCATCCTGGAGACGCTGACACCGCCCCAGGGCCTGATTGTGGTGCCCTACCTCGTAAAGTGAGCGCGCTGACGTGGCACGGTGCTGGCCTGGCGGTGGGGCTGACCTGGGGGGCATGCTGACATGGCACTGTGCTGACATGGTGGTCATGCTGACCTGGCGGCGGCGGACCTGGGGGCATGCTGACGTGGCACGGTGCTGACCTGGCGCCACGCCTGTGTTGCCTGTCTATCATACAAATGCTGGCAACATGATGTGTCACCCTGCCAGCTCATTCACGTGGCGCTGGGCACAATCACGCAGCATGCACAGCACGGCAGCATGCCCTGCCTGCTGTTAATTCGCAGCACGCACTGCCCTGTCACCGCCGTGCCCTGCTGTGCCCTGCTGTGCCCTGCTGTGCCCTGCTGTGCCCTGCTGTGCAGCGGCATGACGGACAGCCGCCACTACAACGAGCTGGCGGGGGGCCGGGTGTACCGCTTCTGCCCGCACCGCTTTGGGGCCCAGGACCTGCAGCTGTTCCACGGAGTGGATGAGCGCATTGCAGGTGGGTGGGTGGGTGGGTGGGGCGAGTTGTAGTAATGAGGAGTGGAGGACAGTGCATTGCAGTTGAGCTGAAGGCACGGCCCGGGCAAAGTCACATGGTGAAGAGAAGTCGTGAAGAGAAGTGTGCAATGGCAGGCAGGGTTGAAAGGTCCCTGGGTTGCTTCCACACTCTGTGCGAGCACAGCACAGCACAGCCCTTTGGCACATGACGCATGCTCGACTCGACACATCTACAAACACCCCCCGTGCTTTCCCCCTCGTTTGTGTGTGTGCCGCTGCAGTGGAGGATTTCATGCGGGGCATCGGCTTCTACTCCCACATCTTTGAGCTGGCCAGCGGAGACGAGGGGACTGAAGAGGCGGCGGCAGAAGGCGCGGCAGCGGCGGCGACACAAGACGCGACACCGGCCTGAGCCACACGCTGCCCGGCTACGTGTCTGCGCCCGGATGCATGCCCCTTTTGTTTTTGTTGTGCCCCGTTCTGGCACGATTTCGAATGCACACACATGCACAGGTGCCGCTCTTTGGCGCACGGCATGGACACATGTCGGCATGACTTGCAACCATGGCATCCACGCAATGCACGCTCTGCCCCTCCTCTCAACTCCCTGGCCTGGTCTGCCGCCCAGCCGCTTTGCTCACTTTCACCCGGTACGCTCTGTTTCCCCCCAAACCGTTGATTCCGAATCTGCATGTGCCTCGCCCATGCTGCCACCCTCAGCAACCAGCTGCTTCTCCCGTGTTCTGTTCATCACCGGTTGCAGCATCTATCAGACTCTTGTAGCAACAGAGGGCTTCACATCACAGCAGGGGCGCTGCCTCAGCAGGCAGAGCAGGGCAGCTGGCATCAATGCCCACAGCCAGCTTATCAGGCACATCGCTGTGTCATAACTCGGTTTAAACTTGTTGAAACTGTAAGAAGCACAGCGCCGCACTTGTAGGAGGCACAGCAAAGTAGGACTAGGAAGCACAGTGCAGCACAGTGCAGCACAGCACAGCACAGCAGGCGCCGATTGAAGCAAGACCTTGCCGTTGCTCCGAGGAGCGGGCAGGGGCGCATGGCATCAAAGGTGTCGTGTTTGTTGGAACGCCAGCACCTCGTCTTGCAGGAAGCGCAGCAGAGCAGCTGCGAACTGCAGGCCCAACGCCTTTTTTTGTTTTTTTTTTGGGCGAGCGTGGGAAGGAGAAAATCAGGCCCCCAGAGCTCTGCGGAAGCTCATCTCACAACGCCTTGCTGTTGTTCCCGTAACAGGCAAGCTCGTCGCCTCGTGATGCTGTGTGCTACGTCGCCAGCACCTCGTTTCCCAGGAAGCGCAGCAGCTCCCGGTTGAACACCTCGCTGTTGTCCATGTAGCAGGGGTGGCCGGCATTGGGGATCTGCAGGGGGCACAGCAGGGGCCAGCATCCTAACCATAGAACAAGATGGCATCTGATTGGGGATGTGCAGGGGGGGCAGGCAGGGGGCAGCAACTAACCGCAAAGCAGGACCGCATCTGATTGGGGATCTGCAGGGGGGCAGGCAGGGGCCAGCCGCATACCCACACAAACACGAGCACTTCTAAAGGTGCACACATTCAGCATGAAGCGTGAGGCGGGGTCAGTAATGGTTGACTGAGGCGGAGGTAAAGCAATGGTTGACGGCTGAGGCGGGCAGCAGCAGCCGGGCGGCAGCGCTTGGTTGGGCAGCAGGGGAAGAGGCGGGCAGAGGAGGGAGGGAGGGGGGAGTTTGGGGGAGGGCACTGGGTGCGCGTGGCTTTTGTTCCCTGACAGCGCGCTTGTTTGGTCGATGGCTGCCTGCATTAAAGCTGGTGAACCCCACACACACACTCGTACACATCTGCGACACATCTGCGAATATTTCGCCCCGTTAAGGCAATGCAGTCACAGCCAAAACCCTGGGGCGCCTGGCTCCTGCCCCACGCATCTGCACATACTGCGCCCCGTTTGGGCAATGCAGTCACACATGCTCACACAGAACCTGGGCGAACACACACAGAACCTGGGCGAAACCTGTACACGCACCCACACACACCTGCACATACTGCGCCCATTGGGGCAATGCAGTCGCACACAGAATCCTGGCAAAAACCCACACGCACCCCCACACACCTGCACATACTGCGCCCGTGGCACCGCGTCCTCCAGCAGGCTGTAGTCTGCCCTCATGCCATCCCGCTCCCCATAGATGGCCAACACCTTGAGCTGCGCAGGGCGAGGACGAGAGGCGGAATTGGTCAGCCACAGGGGGGTTGAGGATGGGAGGCGGAGTGGAGAAGCCACACGGAGTGGGGAGCAGTGGAGTTGGTCAATCACAGGGCGTTGAGTGATGAGGACGAGCGGCGGAGTTGGTCAGCTGTAGGGGGTTGAAGAAAGGAGGTGGAGGGTTTCACCCGCAGGTTGTCAAGCAAGGGAAGTGGAGGGGCGGGCGTGGAGGAGCGTGGGCCCAAGGCCATGTCTCTGTGTGTGTGTGCCACATACACACTGTGTGTGCCTGTGCCCAGACACATCCCCAGGGCTGGCCAGTCCAGCGGATAGAGCAGGCATAGCACGCGCCTGCCATGCAGGGAAGACAAGGCAGGCAGCCCATCCTGCGGGTCGGCTGACCCGCCACCGCCAACCCTCTCCCAGCGGCAGCCTGCCGCCCATCCCCCTCCCTCCAGCCACCCTCACCTTTGCCTGCCTGTCTGCCGGCAGCCCTCCGCTGTCCACCCACTGCTTCAGGCCCACCGGGGCCACTGCCACCCAGGCTGCCAGATCTTGAGAGTGATCCGACAGCCAGGGAAGGATGTAACTGCCGCTCATGGAAGGCGTGATGAGCACTAGGGGCGGCTTCACGTGCAGTGTTTTGAGGAGGTCAGCCAAGAAGGGGCCGCGCTGAGCTGGCGGCAACGGCTGCCCGCCCGTCACGCCGTGGCCTGCAGGGGTTGTGGAGGGGCGTGGCAGTTGTGTGTGGGGACGGGCAGAAGGCGGCGGTTTGTGAGGCAGGTGGCGAGGCATGACAGGCGCCACGTGCTAGGTACACACACACACACACAGAGCATTCAAGCAAACCTGCAGCGAAAATGGAGCTCTGTGGCAGAGCCTGCGGCAGGGCATGCCCTTTCCTCTCGGCCCCCCACTCCTATCCTTCCCTGGCATGCTTGCTAGCTTTGCATCACCCCTTCATGCCCACCTCCAGACCTGTTTTATACAGGTTTGCAAGCACAAATGCACAGAAACTGTTATCTTGCTCTCATCCCCCCACCTGGCAGGTCAACAGCAATGGCCCGCACCCCCGCCGGGGCCAGCGCCGGCAGCGTGCCGCTCTGCTGCCACGTGGCCGCCTGGAAGGCCTGCCCGTGCAGCAGCACCACGGTTGCTCCAGAGCCTGACCAGGGGCATGTGATATCAAGCTGGTGCAGTCTATGACTGGTGATGTTTGTTAGGCTGTGCTGCGGCTCGGTAAGGCAGCCAGCGGCAAGACGACGCTCTAAGCGGGGTGGAAGGCTGGACGGCGGCAGGCAGGGGGAGTTGGGCAGCTGCCGGCGCACCTGTGTTCTGCTCTAGCGTGTGCACCGAGATCCCGGCCACTTCAATATGCTGACTAGAGACCGGCATAGGGCCTACAACTGCGGGGTCGGCACGGCGCTTGGTGCGGAAGACCAGGCAGGCAAACCCAAGCGCTAACAGTAACGCGAGCTTGAATGGCAAACGAGCCATCAGCGGTGTATGATTGCAATGGCGGAAGAAGCCGCAATGCGCCCCAGAGCGCGCGCGCTGCCTGCGGCGCCAGCAGGGCCGCCTGATCAACTTGAAAACCTGATCATCTGCATTTGGCCACCCCGAGCGCCACAAACTGCTGAACGGCGTGCAACAAACCCGGGCAGCGCATCCCCAGAACCCTTCATCACGTGCTGGCAGCTATACACGCCATATTAATGCCGGCTTGCTACGTCCAGTCTATTATAGCGGAGGATCCGGGGGCGCGCGCCGCAGACCCGCTGCTGTGTCCCGCCATGGCGCTGCGGCGCCGCCGTCCTGCCGCGTACCGCATGCCCCGACTCTGCTGCCCTGCCTCTGCCGCCTTTCCTGAATTGCCTGCCCACTGTTCCTGCCTGATTGCCTTGACCACCTCCACCGCCATGCGTGTGGCCCGTTGTGCAGGCCTCTCTGGCCGCCATGCCAGGGCTCACCCGCCTGTGCCTCGAATCCCTAACCTTCCTGCCCGCCATCCCCCCGACGCTGGCCCGCCTCAGGTGCCTGCAGCAGCTGCGCATCCATGACCTGCCTGGCCTGCTGCTGGGACAGGGGCAGGAGCTGCCAGCTGGCACCTGGGTGGCCAGCCTTGGACAGGCGGAGCTGCCGGCGGGTGTGGTGGCAAGCAGCCTGCCCGTCCTGGAAGCTGCCACGCAGCTGGCAGTCAGCACAAGGGATGCCCATGCGCATGCCCAACCGTCTCCCCAGGACAGCTCTGCCCTCAGGCAGCACGTGAGCGGCGTCGTGAGCTTGGCACTGCGGCACCCCGCCCTGCGCTGGCTACGCATCGAACCCTCAAGTCCAGAGGTGGTGGCACCCCCGCGCACTGTCACTGACAGGGCGCATTGCCGGCGGCCCCCCCTCTTGATCGAGTTTGCACCCGGCTTCTTTTAGTCTAGTCGTTACAGCTTTTCACATCCCCTGAAAGGGGATTCAACTTCAGGACGAACCAAATCCTGAGAGGTTGACGAGGCATGCACCACAAGGCCCCGAAAAACATGAAAACATGAAAACAGGGTCTAAAAACAAACTGGCTRTGTGAATCAACGAAAGTGTGGGTGCAGCACCGGGGGATGTATGAGTGGTCTAGCTGCTGATAGAGAAGTAATTGTTCCATTGCGATTTGCTGGCTGCGGCCTCAAAGAGGTCGGGGCGGCCCTCGCACAGGCGGCGGAGCTCAGAGCGGGGGATCTTGGCAGACACGTCAGCGGCATACATGGATAGGAGAGAGGGGCGCGTGCGGCTCTGTGCGGCTTCTTTGCCTGACCTGACGTTGGGCTGCCATAACCCACACAGTCACCAGTGGTGATTTCCTCGCCCTCTCGCAGCAATCATCTTGCATAGAGTTGACCCATGCATAGAGTTGACTGGTGCCTCTGTCTCGCTTTCCTGTTTGCTTCCTCTTCAGTGCCACCCTGTGTTGCTCTTCTTCCTCTTGTGCCCTTGTTGCCCACACCACCCCTTAACATCCTCATTCCAGCACTGTCCGCTTGGACAGTGGTGCCTGGTGCCCTCTCTTGAGCAGCACCTCACCTGTAGCGCCTGTACTGCTTCTGCTGTGCGCCCCCTGGGCGCCCCCTCCGCTGTTCCCTGTTGCTGTGGTGCGTCCCCGACCCTCCTCGCCCACCCATCCTTCCGCTTTGTACTTGGTGTGTTTGCCTTCGCCGGGCTGCGAATGTCTCACACTCCCTCTCTCCCATTCTGCTCACTGCTGTCTTTGCCGAGCTGGCTAGGGTCTCAACCCAGGCTGCAACTTCAAGCCCAGACAGGGTGCCGCGGTTGCAGCATTCTTGCACATTGCGGTTGTGAAGTCGAACACTGTTTCATCAGTGCCCTGCCGAGAAATGCGGCAGGGCTGTAGTGTTGCATCGATATGGGCTTGTGAGTGGCAGGAGGTGCAATGCGAGAACTGAGAGAAGGTGGAGGTTTGGTGTATGCAGAGGGAGGAAAACTCAACGCTTTACAGCGTGTGGCACTCAGGGCGCTCATAGCCAGCACGGAAATAGTTGGGACGGTTGTCATACACAATAGACAGCAAAGCAAAAAGGCCAAGGGGAGCAAACACACGAAGAAGCAAAGAAAGAAAGACAAACGAACACAGTGGCGCCAAGAGCCGGGGGCTGCTCAGCAACCTTCGGGGGGCGACTCCAACAGGCAGCCCTACTCGCACAGGCTGCTCAGCAGCTCTGTGGGTGGTTGACATCAGTTTGACATGGCGTCAGCGTTCCCTCTTGGCCCGCTGCGCTTCCATGATCAGTTCACACCCCAGCCTGTTTCTTCCAAGAGGCCGGGATCTTGGGTGCCTTGGGCATGTTGGGCATGTTGGGCATTTTGGGCAGCTTGGGCATCTGGGGCAGCTTGGGCAGCTTGGCGTGGCCGAAGAGCGGCGCTTGCTTGGGCAGCTCTTGCGCTGGCGAGGCCGGCGCTGGCGAGGCCGGCGCTGGCAGCTGCTGCTGCTCCGCCGGCAGACCACCGCTGCCTGCGGCTCCCTTGTTTAGCCGGTTCATGCCTGTCATCAGCGGCATGCAGTAACTGCTCAGCAGGCGCTGCAGCCCAGAATTGCCTGCCGCGTCCTTGTCTGTTAGCACGACCAGCGCTTCCCGGTTGGCTGCATAGTCTGCGCTGCCGTCGATCGCTGGTGCCGCAGCAAAGCTGGCCCCGGGCATTCGGCTAAGCGCGTCTCTGGCGGCTGCCTGCTGCTGGGGAGAGCCAATGGAGGCGAGGGCAACCAGGCGGATCACCTGCAGAGCACAGCGAAAGGAGCAGGCAGGTCAGCAAGGCAAGGCAAGGCGTGGCCAGATGGGGGCGGGGCGGTGAAGCACAAATCAATGAATCAACTGTTTTATTTTCCCACAGCCCCAGGCTGTCTCTTGGGGGTCTTTGTGTCGCGAATGTTTTGGCAGATGAACCGAGTGTAAGCCCGGACAACCAAAAGCATCATGGTGCACCCCAGGCACAAATTCAAAGCATGCGCCACAACAGTGTGTGCCGACAGCCAGCCGGAAACACCAGACCTTAGGACAGTCAGACAGGACTGGTGCATGCGGCTGCAAGCAAGCAAGCATGGTACGGCCTCCCACATCC
>JTEE01000031.1:918257-941376 GCA_002896455.3 Chlorella sp. ArM0029B
TCTGGCTCTCAACCACCCGCAGAACCGCCAAGCGATTGCAGCAGCGTGCGGCAACACACACTCGTGACATGCGGTGCTGCACGCTGCTGGCATCGTCTGGTCTCAGCAATGGCAGCTCTTCCCCCAGCAACTCTTACATTAGGTTTCATGTACATCGCAGCCTGCCCCCCGCCAGCTGGTCGGCCAGCAAAGCACGCACCCATGTGGCTGTGCCTCCTGCTGCCCGGCAGACCAGTGCTCCTTGTTTCTTCTGGGCAGCGGCACAATCCTTCCCGATATTCCAACCCACCCCGCCTTGGGCTCCTCCCACTGCACATTTGTGCTGGGGCACTCGCAGGAGTGTCCTGTTTCTTCCCTCATCATCACATGCCTGTACCGCCTGTACTGCTTCTTACTGCTTCTCCCCTCGCTAAGTGCGAGAGAGTGTACTAGACCTGTTTGCCTGGTGGACCCTGAACGGCCCCCCTCCCCTGCTGCCACTTTCCCCAGCTACTGCGGCACGGTTCCCCGGCCCTCCCCTGACAATCATGCAACCTCTACTCTACTCACCGAGCTTCCTGCTTCAAACTTGGTGTGTTTCCCTCGTCGGGTGCATGCCTGATGGGTGTAACCGTGTATCTGCCTGCATGCCTGTGCTCAGCAACGCTGCATCTCCTACCCCCTCTCTCCTTCTCTCCCCCGTCCTGCTCACCGCGGCCTGCTGCCGTTCTGGCCAGCTCCTCCATCCAAGCCCAGCCGATGTGCTGCATCTTCAGGCTCTTGCACACTGAAAAGAGTGCCTTTACAGGGTTGTTCAACTGATGCTGGTCTACCGGTATTGCTGTAAAGCTTCGCGGATGTGACGTTGAACATTGGTCAGGGATGGTAATCTGTGTTTGCCAGCAGATGAGGCAGGTCGAAAGTTTTCTCTTCCAGTTTAAACTGGAAGAGAATGCAGGGTTGGGGCAGTGCAGAGGGAGGGAGGCCCCCCCACGCCTTTTCAGCGTGTGGCAAATCAGGGCGCTCATATCCAGCAAGGAAGCAGTTGGGACGGTCACATAAGAGACATAAAGGAAAACAGAAAAAAAAAACAGGAAATAAACAAACAAACAAACATAAACAACCAGGCGGCATACACAATCAGGCTGCTGGGCTGCCTTTGGGGGATGACTTCAACAGAGCTTGGCGCAGCTGCTTTTCAAGGATCAGTCCGCACTTATCCACATTGCTTCTTTAACCCTCAGTACCTCCAAAAGGCCGGAATCTTGGGTGTGTTGGGCGTTTTGCTTGGGTTGGCGTGGCCGGTTGGCGGCGGCTGCTTTGGCAGCTTGTCAGCCGGCGAGGCCGGCGCTGGCTGCTGCTGCCGCTCCGGCTGCTGCTGCTGGTGGTGCTGCTGCTGCGGCTGCTGCTGCTGCTGCTGCATACTGGCGGAGTCCAGCGCCGCTGGTGCTGCGGCTTCATTCTTGAGGCGGCGCCTGGACGCCACCAGCAAGGGCGCCAGCAGGCGCTGCAGCCCGCAGCTTGCCCCTTCCTTGCGGGGGCGCACCACCAGCGCTTCCCGGTTGGCTGCATACTCTGCACTGCCGTCGATCGCTGGCGCCGCAGCAAAGCTGGCCCCAGGCATCCTGCGAAGTGCGTCGGAGGCGGCTGCCTGCTGCTGGGGCGATCCAACGCAAGCCAAAGCAACCAGGCGGAGCACCTGCAGAGCACAGCGAAAGGAGCAGGCAGGTCAGCAAGGCAAGGCAAGGCGTGGGCAGATGGGGGGTGCGGCGGTGTAGTGCTAAAAAAACATCCCAGCCACTCACTCAGAGCATGCACCACGACGGTGCTCCAACTGCAAGCCGCGAGCACCACATGCCCCGGTGGCCCATGCACAGTTTAGGTGTGCACCTGCGCCCTTGCGCTGGCCTCCCACATCTCCGTACGCCTGCCCGCCCGCCCCGCCCGCTTGCCTGCCGGTCCACAAACAGAGGTCGGCTGGGCAGCGCCCGCAGCTCTGCCAGCTTCTCAACCACCCCAGCGGGCAGCAGCTGTGCCGCAGCCGTGGCGCCGCTGGCAGTAGATTTAAACGCCCTCCACGTCGCCCGGCTGATGCCCCTGTCCAAGTCGGACAAGTGGTCGCCCAGCTGGCTGCCCACACGCCCCACCAGGGCGGCAGCATCAAAGCGGGCGAAGATGCAGGCATACCTGCAGTGGCGGAAGAGAGAAGGGCGGCAACAGGGCGGAGGGGCTTGGCGGAGGGGCGGGGCGGGGGGCGGGCCTGGAGCAAGCGCATGCTGCCGCGCGCTGTGGTGGGATGCAAAGCAGCAGCATGGCCCTCTTCCGTGCTCGCTGTCCCCCGCTGCTGCTGCGAAATGCAGGGCAGAGGAGCATGCCGCCTGCTGCGCTTGCTCACCAGGGGGTCAGCAGGCGCCTGAACACGTCATCCCGTGCGCTGCACAGCGTGCGCTGCACCCCTTCCAGGGTGGCATGCGGGCCGCCGCCGCCGCCGTGCAGGCCCTCGTATACGCCCGCCCCCAGCAGGTGGGCGTTGCTGCCCAGCCGCTCAAACAGGTGCACAGCCTCCTTGCTGTGGGGAGCCACCACGTGCAGGGCCGCCTTCAGCTCCTGAACTGCTTTCACGACGGCTTGCACAATTGCCACCGCCTCGCCCTCCTGCATGGTTGGTGCCGTGTGCGCACTTGAGCACTTGCGCGCACTTGCGGGCTAGCGGTGTACCGAGCGCGGGCAGTGCGGAACACCTGCAGAGGGCAAGGGGAGCAGGCAGGCACAAGGGGTGAGCATTCTTGTTGTAAGATGCGGCTGCAGAGAGCGCAGAGGCTGCAGCGCGCAAGGGGGGGTGCATGCGGCTGTTCCGCCGCCGACCGCTGGCCGTGCGACAGTGCCGCAAGCAACTGTGCCGTCGGCCGCCGCTGGCCGCGGTCAGCCGTGCCTGCGGTGCGGACGGCCCATCATGTCATGCTGCTCGAGTGGGACCAACAGGCAGGAACGCGCGCACCCTGTGCAGGCCCTTAAAAGTGAACTGGACTTGGGCCTGAAGGGAAGGATGGCTTTTCTACGATCGCTGCGTACACACGTTCACTGAGACGTTGAGAGAATTGTGCTGCAGTCGACAAGCTTGAGTGCAAGGCCCGGAGCACACAAACCGCGTGGGAAGCAGCGTGGGAAGTTGCAGCCGAAGTTGGGGCCGAGGGTGTTCTTCGCGCCTGATTTGGATGCCGTTACTTGGATGCGACGAGGGTGCGCAAGCCGCCGGTACCAAGACCGTCTGAGCAGCATGTTTTGGACGTTTTCGACGGCGGGTGTACATGCGTACTGCTGCCAGTGGCATGGCCAGTGGCAGCAGCAAGCTACCGAGAGAATATGATTGGCTGGTAGGCGTGCTGTGTACGCACAGCACTCCTAGAATTCCACACCCTCTTCTGTGCATGCGAATGCTGTTCAGCCTGCGCCACTGGCATGCCTTGCTGGCAGGGCTCTGCTTGCCGAGTCCCCACCCTACACCCGTCCACGCAAAAGTGCACCACGTGGCTCCACCCTCTTGGCAGCTTGCTGTGCTGTCACTGGCAGCAGCAGAAAGCGATAGGGAGGGTTGCAGGGGCAGGAGACAGAGTTGGCTCCTGCTACCCCCTCCTGGGGCGTAGCGGTGGCGCAGAGGCCCTCTGGGGTCTCTCTGCAGGCCTGGAAATTCGAATTGAGACCAATTGAAAGCTTCGGGGGCCTTCAGGGGTCTCTCTGGCGCCCAGGCCTGGTACCCCCTAGGCTCCCCAACAACTTGCAGATGCTGCCTCAGTACCTCTAACAGTCGGGAGATCAATGTTGCTGTACGTACAACAGAGGTTGTGTGGGTGTTGTGTCGCGCCTGAACACGGACACAGGGGAGGTACACGTGCCAGAGAGGGCTGGACGCTGTGAGCGGAACCAACAGGGAACAGGCAGGGAGCAGGGCTGAAGATGTGGAACAGGCAACGAACGCACCTGTGCTGCACGAGGCAGGTAACCATGGTTTCTCAAGGAAACAAGGTCCGGTGCTGCTGCAAGGGTGTGCCCGCTTAAAAAGGGAGCCTCAGGCTGACGCATGCACGAAGAGGCGGACTGCGAGAAAACAGCGGGAAAGAAGCACTGCGGGAGAATGGAGTCATGTAAACGTGCACTAGGGGTCAGTCTTGAAGACTGAAAAAACAAGGGCTCCGGAGGGCTGGAAACTTTTGGTTGACCGAGGGGCGGGGCAGGGAGCAAGCGGCCAAATTTGAAGGTGGGGGCCCAACCGGTTGGGGCAACAACGCGGCACACACAGGTGGCATGCACAGGCATTCCTTACGTGACTGATGAAGAGCACAAAGGCAATCACTGAAGGGCAGACCGAGATAGGCCGGGAATCCCAGCCCCAATGGAGGGACAAGCACACGCACGCGGCCAAAAGGGCAGCTGCGGCTGTTCCTGCCGTCCCCCCTCTCGGCTGTCAACCGCCTGACGCCCGCCCTCCCCCTGCTGTTGCACTCCCTGCCACTTCCCTGCCACTCCCTGCCACTTCAGACCGCCATGTAAGGAGGAAGCGATCCGCAGCAAGAGTTGGGACAGTACAAACGTAAAGGGGTCGATGAGGCCAGGTATAGCAGAGTGAGTGAGGAGATTCCGCCGCTGCCACAGGCCCACGCGGCGCAAGGTGTGGGGTGGCAGCAATGCGGCCCCTGCTGTGGTACTGCGGCCGTTGCGACTTGCCCCGCTGCAGGCCAGTCCTTACCGTGACCGAAATTGAAAGCCAGAGTTACGTGTGGACCTCCGACGCTCGAGCAGTGTCGGTGCTGCACAGCTTCCCAACACGGTGGGAGTCCAGTTCGGTGGGCCTGCTACGCATGTTTCAAGGAACCAGCGGCTATGCCGCTTGCAATGCTTACAGGCAAGAACGCGCTGCGAGAGACCCGTGCAGGTGTGCAGCCTCCTCGCGGGCGCTTCCCGGGCGCTTGCAGCGTGCTTGGCAATAGCATACCCGTGCGTGCGAAATGTGAGAGCTGCGGGTGCTAGCACTGCGTGTGTGCCGCGCCCCGCCTCTGCTGCACGCCCCGCCTCTGCTGCACGCCCCGCTTCTGCGGCAGGCTGACGGACATCCCGCCCTGGCGGCGAGGAGGCGGCTTTGCCGTGCCGCGCTTGGCAACAGAAACCACCTGAGCCCATGTTCTCTTCCTGTCGGCTCCCACTGCAGAACCGCCGACACCCAGCAAGCCAGTGGTCCCCTCCGCCTTTGCCTTGCACCCAGCCGCCCACATACCCCGGCTGCAGCGGCCCAGCCGCAGTCGCAGCAGTGGCGACAGACCACGGCCATGATGCAAGCAGGTGCATCATGGCAATGATCGACCCAATATCGGCAGCGATGACAGCTGTCACCGCCCTGACGACCATGGCAAAGCAGCTGAAGGCGGCGATGGACGCAGCTGTGGACAATGAGGAGAATGCCAGGCATCTGTTTGAGCGCCTGCGGGACAACTCGCACCTCCTCAGCGCCGCCCTGATGGAGGGACTGAGCAGCCCCAACCCGCACTTGCAGGTGAGGCAGAGGCCCCCGGGAGTGCAGCCCTGCCAGCCTGCGCTGCATGCTGTGTAGGTACAGAACGAGTTGAGGTGTTGCATCAGTCGCTTGCCTGTGCATGAGCTGCCCTTGCCCACGCTGGCTGGCTTCAAAAGGATCTTATCCACGATCCACCCCCACTGCTGGCCACTCAACCTGCGTCCACCCACACTGCAGCCCCTGCAGTGCCTCCACCCCACACCCTGCCGTGTCACCACGCTACGCTGGCACCGCATAAACTGCCCTTGCCTCACCCTTCTCCCTTGCGCACGCAGATCGCGATTCACAACATTCTGGACCGCCTCACGAAGAGCCTCATGCAGGCACGCGACACAATCTACCACCACCTCATCTCTAGATGGTAAGCGCCTGCTGCACCGCAACCCCAGGTGTGCTTGGGCACTGCTGCAACGCACAAGCACGGGGTTGGCAGCTGCTGCCGGATCTGGCACAAGGGGCTCTCCATGATGCAGCCACGATCTAGAGCAAACACACTGTCAGCGTGCAGTGCAGTGCAGCGCAGCGTGCAGTGCATGCTTTGGTGGTGATACGCAATACGCTGGCTGCCACACGGACCCGGCCTGTGCAGCAACAGAACATGGGGTTTGCGGCTGCAGGTGCAGTGATGCTGCGCGCCCCACAACGCCCGCCCGTCTGCGTGTCCAGCCCCCCCCCACCCCCGGTCCCCCGCTGACCGCTGACCCCTGCTCCGCCCTGCTGTGCGTCACTGCTGGTGCGCAGGTTTGGAGCGCTGTCGTTCGCCAACCTGGGCGGGCTGATCCGTGCGCACGAAATTGCAAAGCAGCTGAGGCGGGCGCACGAGGTTTTGGACCGCGACCTGGCAGACCTTCGGGGGGTGCTCAGCTTCGAGACATGGCGGCTGGTGAGGCAGGGAGAAGCGGCGGCGGCGGCGGAAGTAGCGGCACAATTGCCAGCAGAGGCAGCAGAGCAGCTGTTGGAGCTACGAGCTGTGGCAGAGCTGAGGATGCCCGGTGGGGCCGCGGCAAAGGTGAGAGGATGGGCGGGGCTGCCGGTGTGTGTTGGAGCGGGGAAGCGCGGTTGGTGTGCTGATGGGGGAGCACAGCGGGCTGTGCAGCCAGGCGTGTGCTGCGCGGCGAGCGGGGAGGCACAGGGGTGGGCTCAGTTGAGGGCGTGTGACCGTGAACTGCCAGCTGGCCTGTGCTGTGCTGGCAGACTTGGAGACTGGGTGCTCTACGCAGCCCTCACATGGCAGCTGCTGTGCTGCTGCGCCAGAGGTACTGAATTTACTGTACAACATTCCTTCTTAGCCCCTCTGGCTGCGCTCACTGCCGCCCATGTGCACCGCCCTCTGCCGACCATGTGCACCGCCCTCTGCCTCCCTCCTTGTTGCTGTGCGCTTGCCCTTAGCGCTTGGACGCATGGCTTGGCTTGCTGGCCTACAGTGCAAGCCAGCCACCGAACCTCCGCTCAACCGCCGCCGCCGCCGCCCACCCCTATATGTGTGCCCTTTGCAGGTGGTCAAGCAGGTGGCCCGCATGGTTGTGGGGTCACCCCGGGACCAGCAAGTAGCTGCCAAGCAGCTGCGCGAACGGGCGCTGATCTGCCCCGACCACCGCGCGGCACTCGTGGCAGCTGGCGCAATCCCCGTGCTGGTGCAGCTGATGGCTAGCAGCGGCAGCGAAGACGTGCGGCTTGATGCAGCCGCCCTGCTCGCCAGCCTGGCAGCTGACGGGGCGCCCAACCAGGCGGTGATGATTGTGATGGGCGGCATCCAAGCGCTCGCAGGCCTGCTGCTCAGCGAAAAGTCTAAGCAGCAAGATGCCGCGGCTGCTGCGCTGCACGTCCTGGCCTTTGACAGCCGCACCCCAGCAGCAGCGGGCGGCGTGGCAGGCGGCATTGCCGCGCTTGTTTCTCTGCTGGTGGGAAGCCGGCCGATGGCCCAAGATGCGGCGGCTGCTGCCCTGCACCAGATCCTGGTGTCCGTGGCGGCAGCAGATAAGGCACACGCGCAGGCAGGCGTGCAGAAGCGGCAGCCGTACCAGCCGGCCATTGTGGCAGTGGGCGGCGTGCCGGCGCTCGTGTGGGCGCTGTATTCCGGACGTGCTGCGGCGCGGGAGGGTGCGGCTGCGACGCTGCGTTGCATGGCCACCAGCCAGTCCAGTCGCGAGAAGATTCAAGAGGCAGGCGGAATCCCGGCGCTGGTGCAGCTGCTGGGTCGCAGCGGCGAGGTGGCACAGAGACATGCAGCAGCTGTCCTCAGGCGCCTGGCATACAGCAGCCCGTCCAACAAGGCAGCCATTGCAGCCGCGGGCGGCATCCCGGCGCTCGTGCGGCTGTTGGGCTGCAGCTGCACGCCGGTGCGGGTGCTCTGCAGCAGCTGCGTGGCGGTGCAGGAGGGCGCATCGGCGACGCTGGGCGCTCTGGCAGTGGGCAACCCCGACAACAAGACAGCCATTGCAGCAGCGGGCGGCATTGCGGCGCTGGTGCGGCTGCTGGGCTGCAGCTGCGTGGCGGTTCAAGAGGGCGCATCAGCGACGCTGGGCGCTCTGGCAGTGGGCAACCTTGACAATCAGACGTCCATTGCAGCAGCGGGCGGCATTGTAGCGCTGGCGCAGCTGCTGCGCAGCACCTGCGTGCCGGTGCAGAAGCAGGCGGGAGAGACGCTCGACGCTCTGGCTCTCAGCCACCCGCAGAACCACCAAGCGATTGCAGCAATGCGCATCACATACTGCTGACAGGCGATGCCGCACATGAATGCTGCAATATTGCTGCACCCGCCTGGCTCAGGTATTCCAGCATTCCCCCGGACCGCCATGGCATGCACAGCACACCCACGGCCTGGCGGGCGCAGCCTGACAGTGCCCGCATCGCACATTTCCTTTTCTTTGCTACAAACTACATTCTGATACACTCACCCCCCACCCTGTCCCATGAGACCTTGCTGGCTCCCCCTGAGCTTGAAATGTAGTTGATTGATTGATCAAGGCCTGGCTCCAGCTGGTCGACCAGCAAAGCGCACTGCTGTGTGGCTAGGCCTCAGGCTTCCTGGCAAACCCTGACGGCCCCCAGATGTCTTTGTTTCTTTTGCCAGCGGCACAGTCCAGACCGCAATTCTGACTCATTAACGTATTAAAGCAAACCATGGGTGCGTGCCGCTTGTGTGCATGCTCACCAGTGGCGTTTGATATACATCGATACAATAATCGATACAACAATCCTTACTAGAATGTGGGCCCACCCTGCACTGCATCTTCCTGCACCACGCGGTCGCCTCAACACCGCCTACAGCACTGCATGCATCATTCAGCCAGGTTTTGCATGCCAGACAGTCTGCGGGTGTGAAATACTGTACGAGGCATGAAGCACTCCAGCCAGTCTACGGTTGTAAGCAACATGCGAAGAAAAAACTGTTGGCACCGGTGCACCACGTGGGGCTGGGCAGCACAGCGAGGCTCGCACAGCGCTAGCGTCCCTCCTTCGCTCAACAATTTAAGCTCCGCACCCCCGTCCATGTTTCACATGTGGCTTACAGCAGACAATCACCTTGCACGCCACAGCCTGACTACTGTCTGCATGCGACTCTGAGCGTCCTGCCGGGCGGTGCGGTACAGTTGGAGGTACAGTGGCGGCAACTGCAATGTGCATGCTGGTCAGACGGTGTTGATACCGCAAACTCTCGCAACCTGGTTGCATTTTCAAATAACGGCATCCCAACCAGGCGCGAACGAGGACATTTGAAATGAATCAACTTCGCCGCAGCTTCTCACGCGGTTTACAAAGTGTACTCCTAGCTTGTATATAGCTCTTCGGCTCCACTCTGACTCTTTGGAGGTCTTAGTAAACGTGTGCAAGCAGTGGTCGGAGCAAAGCCATCCTTCCCTTTGAAGGCAAGCCCAATTCCAGTTCATAAGCCGAGGGGCCTGGCACAGGGTGCGCGCGTTCCTGCCTGTTGATCCCCCCTCGAGCGGAAGTCGGGAGTGGCCGCCCGCCGCTGACTGCTGCAGCTGGCGGCACAGGTGCTGAGGCCGGGCGGCACAAGTGCTTGCGGCACTGCTGCGCGGTCAGCGGTCGGCGCCGGAAGAGCCGCATGCAACACGCCGTGCAAGTTGCAGCCCCTGCGCCCTCTGCTGTCCAGGCAATGCACCCGCATCTCACGACAAAGCGTGCTCATCCCTTGTGCCTGCCTGCTCCCCTTGCCCTCTGCAGCTGTTCCGCACTGCCCGCGCTCGGTACACCGCTAGCCCGCGCGCGCACACGTACACGCAAAGCACACGGCACCAACCATGCAGGAGGGCGAGACGGTGGCACTGGTGCAAGCTGTCGTGGAAGCTGTCCAGCAGCTGAAGGCGGCCCTGCACTTGGTGGCTCCCCACAGCAAGGAGGCTGTGCACCTGTTTGAGCGCTTGGGCAGCAACGCCCACCTGCTGGGGGCGGGCGTATACGAGGGCCTGCACGGCGGCGGCGGAGGCCTGCGTGGCACCCTGGAAGGGGTGCAGCGCACGCTGTGCAGCGCACGGGATGACGTGTTCAGGCGCCTGCTGACCCCCTGGTGAGCAAGCGCAGCAGGCGGCACGCTGCTCTGCCTTGCATGTCGCAGCAGCAGCGGGGGACAGTGAGCGCTGTTGGCACCAGTCATACTCGGCATCCCACGCTGCTCGGCATCCCACGCTGCTCGGCATCCCACAGCTCTGGGAGGCAGCAGGCAACTGCAGTGGACCGGGCAGGAAGCAGCTGCCTGCTCAAGGCATCAAACCACTGCTTCACATCTCGCATGGGCGCACCCGCGCCAACCGGCGTGCGCCTTCTCCAGACCCGCCCCCCGCGCCGCCTCCCCCCCCTGCTCCCCCCCTGACCCTCCCCTTTTGCCCGCCGCCCTTCTCTCTTCCGCCACTGCAGGTATGCCTGCATCTGCACCCGCTTTGATGCTGATGCCCTGGTGGGGCGTGTGGGCAGCCAGCTGGGCGACCACCTGTCCGACCTAGACAGGGGCATCAGCCGGGCCACGTGGAGGGCGCTCAAGTCAACTGCCAGCAGCGCCACAGAGGAAACAGCACAGCTGCTGCCCCCTCGGGTTGTGGAGCAGCTGAAGGAGCTGCGGGCGCTGCCCAGCACACAGCTGCTTGTGGACCGGAAGGCAAGCGGGAGAGGCGGGCGGGCGGGCGGCGCGGTGGGCGGACGGGTGGGGATGGGATGCCAGGGCACGGCAGAGGCGCAGGTGTACACGTGGCTTGCCCGCCTGCAGCCGCAGGTGCACCCATGCTTGCACACTGTCCTGAGGTTTGCACGAGGCATTTGGGCACCGTCGTGGCGCATGCTGTGAGTGTCCTTTGAGGGTGTGCGGGCACTGCACTGCCCCATCCCCCATCTGCCCACGCCTTGCCTTGCCTTTCTGACCTGCCTGCTCAATTCATTGTGCTCTGCAGGTGATCCGCCTGGTTGCCCTCGCCACCATTGGATCTCCCCAGCAGCAGGCGGCCGCCTCCGACGCACTTCGCAGGATGCCTGGGACCAGCTTTGCTGCGGCACCAGCTATCGACGGCAGCGCAGATTATGCAGCCAACCGGGAAGCGCTGGTGGTGCGCCCCCGCAAGGGTGTGTCTGGCAGAGCTGGCAGGCTGCAGCGCCTGCTGGCGCCCCTGAAGCTGGTGGCGTTCAGACGCCGCCTCAAGAAGGCAGCCGCAGCAGCAGCGGCGCTGGACTCCGCCAGACTGCAGCCGGAGCAGCAGCAGCAGCAGCAGCCGGAGCGGCAGCAGCAGCCAGCACCGGCTTCGCCGGCTGACAAGCTGCCCAAGCAACCCCCGCCATTCAGCCACGCCAAGCCCAGCAGAATGCCCACGGCACCCAAGATCCCGGCCTTTTGGAAGAAACACTGAGGTTGAAGAGGCGGTGTGAGAAGTGCGGACTGATCATGGAAGCGAAGCGGGTCAAGAGGGACCGCTGCCGCCAAGATCTGCTGAAGTCACCACCTGCCACCGGTGCTGAGCAGCCTGCTTGGCGGTTAGGTTTAAGTCCTCTATGAGGAGTCATGATAGGACTAAACTATGCAGACACCCGGCCTAGTTAACGCTGCTAAAATGCTTTTAAACGGTCCACTTCCTCAACCCATGCCTTTGGAACACAGCATTTCCTTTTTGCTTGATCCGCTTCCCTCTGGTGTTTGTGTCCAAACTTCTTCCTTGCTAGATATGAGCGCCCTGATTTGCTACCCGCTGAAAAGCCGTGAGCCTCCCTCTTACTCCCTCCCTCCCTCCCTCCCTCTGCACTGCCCCAACCCTGCGTACTTTTCCAGTTCTTGACCTGCCTCACCTGCTCTCAAACACAAATTACCATCCCTGACCAATGATCCGTTACAACCCCAAAGCTTTTCTCTGCAGCACTTGTAAACCGACAACAGGTGAACCACCTTTCAAGTGCATGGGTTGGGGTGGGGGCATGTGGCCGACCTGCCAGCTGGCACGTGCTGTTTGCTCTGCAAAACCGCCAGTTTCGCAGTGTGCGCTGTGTTTTCGCTTGGGGGGAGTTACAGTCTGAGTGTGTGCGCTGCATTGCCCTCACACAGCAGCTGCTGTGCTGCGCTGTGGGGTCCCATGTGCGCCGCCCTCTGCCTCCCTCCTGGTGGCTGTGGGCCTGTGCTTGGTTTGGGAAGGGGTTTGTAGCTCGGCCTACCAAAGAAGCAACCATGCATCCGCCAACCCTCCACTCAATCAACACATGATTGAGTGTGCACTGCAGGTGGCCCTGCAGGTGGCACGCATGGCAGTGGGGTCACCCCGGGACCAGCAGGCAGCTGCCGAGAAGCTGCGCCTCTGCCATGCCCTGCTGGCGCCAGCCAAATGCCGCCGACGGCGCCTCCGATGCCAGTGCCCGCCCCGGTGGGGCCCCCTCCCGGTCCCCGCGAGGGTGGGTTGCGTCAGCCCTTCTTTTGGCGATTCATGGCTGTACGATGGGTCCCGCCCGCCGACCGGGGGAGCAGAGCCCTGCCAGCAAGGCAAGGCCAGCGGTGCAAGCTGAAGCTAGCAGCATTCAGCATGCACAGAAGAGGGGATGGCATGCAAGGAGTGCTGTGCGTGCACACCACGCCTACCAGGCAATCACATTCTCGCGGTAGCTTGCTGCTGCCAATGGCAGCAGTACGCATGTATGTGCTTCATGTGCACCAGCTGCCGAAAACGGCGCTCATGCATCCGCCTGCATTGCAGCCCAAGTGAAAGTCTTGTCCGATACATTATAAACGTAGACTGGCTGTCAAGTTATTCACGACTTCTTCAATAGTTTACAGATTCGCGCTGGCACGCAGAACTTGACTGGATGATGCATGCAGTGCTGTAGGCGGTATCGAGGCGATCTTGTGGTGCGGGAAGATGCAGGCAAGGGTGTGCTCACACTACAGTAAGAACAAGTGTTCATGCAATCGACAATGGGGAGCATGCACACAGGCGGACGACTTAACTGTGCCGCTGCCGCTGGCGGGAAGAAACAGAAAAAGAAGAAAAAGGGGGCGCCGCCAGGGTCTGCCAGGCAGCCTGAGGCGTAGTGCTTTGGGGACAAGGACGTAACAAAGGAAGCTTGCGTAAAGCTGTAAAGACTAGACTAGACTAGCTCGGGGGAAAGGCCTTGATGCACATGAAAGCATGTATTAAGGCGGCACGGGGGAAAGTTTGTCTTTCCTGAGCCAGGGGATGGCAGCAGCGTGTGATGTGGTACCGCCTGTCAGCAGTGTGTGGCATGGTGTGTGATGCAGCACACTGCCGCAATCGCCTGTTGGTTCTGCGGGTGGTTGAGAGCCAGAACGTCAAGCGTGTTGCCCGCCTGGTCCTGCACCGGCACGCAGGTGCTGCGCAGCAGCTGCGCCAGCGCTGCAATGCCGCCCGATGCTGCAATGGCGTTCTTGCTGTCGGGGTTGCCCGCTGCCAGCGTGCCCAGTGCCGCCGCTGCTCCCTCCTGCACCGCCTCGCAGCCGCAGCCCAGCAACCGCACCAGCGCCGGGATGCCGCCCGCTGCTGCGATGGCTGCTTTGTTGGACGGGCTGCTGTCTGCCAGGACTGTGAGGACAGCRATTGCATGGCTCTGTGCCGCCTCGCCGCTGCAGCAAAGCAGCTGCACCAGTGCCGGGATGCCGCCTGCCTCTTTGATCTTTCCACGATTGGAGCGGCTGACCGTGGCCATGCAACGCAGCGTCGCAGCCGCACCTTCCCGCGTCGCCGCACGGCCGGCATCTAGCGCCCGCACGAGCGCCGGCACGCCGCCCACCGCCACAATGGCAGGCTGGTACGACTGCCTGTCCTTCACGCCGGCCTGCGCGTGTGCCACGTCTGTTGCTGCCACCATTGCCAGGGCAGCAGCCGCGGCTTCTTGGGCCATCTGCCGGCTGCCCTCCAGCAGAGAAACAAGCGCGGCAATGCCGCCTGCCACGCTGCTTGCTGCCGCTGGGGTGCGGCTGTTGAAAGCCAAGACGTGCAGCGCGTCAGCCGCGGCATTTTGCAGCTGAGGGTTGTTGCTGAGCATCAGGCCTGTGAGCGCCTGAATGCCGCCCATCACAATCATCACCGCCTGATTGGGTATCCCATCAGCTGCCAGGCTGGCAAGCAAGGCGGCTGCGTCCCGCTGCACTGCCTCGCTGGCGCTGCTGCTCATCAGCTGCACCAGCACGGGGATGCCGCCCGCTGCTGTGAGCGCTGCGCGGTGGTCGGGGCAGGTCAGCGCCCGGCAGCGCAGCTTCTCGGCAGCTGCCTGCTGGTCCCGGGGTGACCCCACAACCATGCGGGCCACCTGCTTGACCACCTGCAAAGGGCGCACATATAGGGGTGGGCGGCGGCGGCGGCGGTTGAGTGGAGGGTCGGCGGATGGCTTGCACTGTAGGCCAGGCAACCCCTTTTTTCCTCATCATCGTAAGCACACAGACACCAGAGGGGAGGCAGAAGGCGGTGCACAGCACCTGCTGTTTGAGGGCACTGCAAAGCACACAGTGCACACTTTCGCACAGCATACAGCGTGGGCCAGCTAGCATTTCATGGCCACATGCCCTCGACTGCGCCCACCCCTGTGCCTCCCCGCTACCGCCCAGCACACGCCCCCGGATGCGTTGCCAGCTGTGCCACCCCATGAGCACACCAACCATATCCTCCCCAGCTCCATCACACCCCCCAAAACATCCCAGCCCAGCCCGTCCTCTCACCTTGGACGCGGCCCCGGCGGGCGCTCTTATGTCGGCCACTGCGCGTAGCTCTGCCAACTGGTCTGCGGCTTCTGAGGGCATCCGTGCCATCGCCGCCGCCGCTGCCTCCCCTGCTCCTCCTCCTCCTCCTCTGCCTCCTTCTCCTCCTGCCGCCGCCGCACCTTCCCCATGGCTCACCAGGCGCCACGTCTCCAGGCTGACCAGCCCCCGGAGGTCAGCCAGGTCGCGGTCCAACCGCTCGTGCGCCCGCTTCAGCTGCCTCTGAATCTCGTTCGCACGGATCAGCCCTCCCACATTGCCAAACGACAGCTTGCCTCCCATCCTGCGCACCGGGTGTGAGAAGGCAGGGCGGACAGGGGTCGGCAGTGTGGGGCAGGAGCGTGATACACGGGCAGCAGGGCGGGGGCCGAGGAGCGTGATTGCACAATCAGCAGGGCGGTGCACTTTGTGGCGTGCACAGCTCTGGTGCACCTGCAGCCACCCCATGCTTTCTTGTGCAGGCAGGGCACGGGTCCGTGTGGCAGCCAGTGCATCCACGTCATCACCGCGACATGCATTGCGCGCCGCATAGCAACCTGCCGCAAGCGCAAAGGCTGTGCAGCTTAACAGCAAGCAGTGCAGTGCAGCGCAGTGCAGGGCAGGGCAGTGCAGGGCAGCGCAGGGCAGGGCAGCACAGCACAGCACAGTGCAGGATAGGGCAGTGCAGCGCAGTGCAGTGTAGTGTGCAGTGCAGTGCAGTGCAGTGCAGTGCAGTGCAGTGCTGCTCAGGCGCTTGCTCACCACTTGGAGATGAGGTGCTGGTAGATCGTGTTGCGTGCCTGCATGAGGCTGTCGGTGATGCGCTCAATGGTGTTGTGAATCGCGGCCTGCGGTAAAAAGAAGAGCAGTGGGAGGCAAGGGCAGTTTGCGCGGTGGCTTGAGCATGGCGTGCTGACACTGAAGTGTGTAGGGTGGTTGCATGCAGGATAGTGGCTCTGCAGGGTCTGCAGTGTGGACTGGCGCAGGTTGAGTGGCCGGCAATAGGGATAAATGGATCATGGATAAGATCCCTGACAAGCCAGCCAGCGTGGGCAAGGGCAGCTCATGCACAGGCGGGCGAGTAGTGCAACAACCCAAGCAGGTCTGTAGCTGCGAAACATGCAGCGCAGGCTGGCAGGGCTGCACTCCCATGGGCCGCTGTCTCACCTGCAAGTGCGGGTTGGGGCTGCTTAGTCCCTCCATAAGAGCGGCGCTGACGAGGTGCGAGTTGTCCCGCAGGCGCTCAAACAGGTGCCTGGCATTCTCCTCGTTGTCCACAGCTGCGTCCATCGCCGCCTTCAGCTGCTTTGCCATGGTCGTCAGGGCGGTGACAGCTGACAGTGGGCTGGGAATCATGTGCCCCTGCTTGCGTGCTGGCGGGTGGTACTGCGGCGGCGGCGGGGTTGCTGCAAAGGGTGTCCGGGCGCACGGCGAAGGCAGGAGGGCAGCGACTTGCTTGTTGTAAGTCGGTGGTTCTGCAGGGGTCAGGAGGAAATGCAGGGGCTCAGGTGGCGTCTGCTGCCGAGCGCCGCACGGCAGTCGCTGCTACGTCGGCGCTCCCGGCGTGCCGCCAGGGCGGGGCGTCCGCAGCCTGTCAAGGCGTGCGGCACAAGAGCGGTTCCCACACCCGGGGGCTCCCACATGTTGCAAGCACGAAACATGAGGGAGGGAGCTTGCCAAGCGCGCTGCAAGCAAGCGGGAAGAGAGAGTTTGTGCACACCTGAACGGGTCGCTCGCGGTGCACACACTTGTTTGCCTGCAAGGAGTGAATGCGGCTGTTTCCTTTCAATAAGCGCATGCGTGTTGGGCCCACCAAACTGGATCGCCGACCGTGTTTGGAAGCTGCGAAGCACCGGTCGGCTGCCGGTCGGCTCCACTGCTCCAGGCGCACAGGTGCATCCGTGACACTGGGTTTCTGTTCTGACTGGGAGATTCATGATAAGGCACGGAAGCAGCCTGGCCTGCAACGGCGCTGGTCGCAAGAGTCGCAGTACAACACCAGCAGCGGCGCTGAGCAGCGTAGCACTACACTGGGCCAGCTCAACCGCAGCCCTGTGATCCTCTGAGGTGCCAATGGCTGCTCCGATTCATTTCCTCCTTACACGGCAGGGTTAAGTGGCAGGGAGCCGTGCAACAGCAGGGGAGGGCGGCGTGAGGCGGTTGGCTCATGGGTTGGGTGTGGCAACATCATGGGAGGGAAAGAGGGTAATAAAGTGCTGTCCGTTGGGTTGAGAGCCGAGAGGGAGGAGGGCAGGAACGAACGCCGCTCACCGCGCCCGGGCGACGGGCGTGCGGCGGCGGCTGCGGGCAGGGAACCCAGTCTCTCCTAGAGAAAGATGATGCAGTGCTGCTTCCTATCCTAGGGGTGGGTCGATGGTAAAAACGAGCAGACAAAACAAACGGGCAACAAAACTATCGGAAAATAGCAGGGGAAGGGGGGAGGGACAGGGGGGAAGGGCGATCGAGCAGGAGGGGAGAGTGTGGGGCGCAGGGGCATGCTGCCTAGCCCGCCTGCCACGTAGGGCGAAAGTGCCGGGGGTGCAGAAAGGGATTTCAGGGGAGCATCGACATACAGAGCCGCCCCCTCACGGTCGGGGGAGGGGGAGGATCGAGAAGGGCTGAGGGACAGCGGCACGCGGCGTGCAAGAGGGGTGGGGCGTTAGGGAGAAGTGAGGAGGGCGGCGCGTGGCCGACGGAGCCAGGCTGCTTCCGGGCTACGTGCGAGCGACGCAAAAGTGCGCGATACGCGCAGCGCCTCGCTTGCCCGCTAGCCGTGGCCATGGCTGGGCACCAGCCAGGCGCCAGCTCAGCGCACGCAAGGACAGCACACGCCAGCTCATGCCTCCACGTCGCCGTTGACCGAGGGGGTGACGGAGGGGGTGACCGAGGGGGACAGGCTGCTGGGGAAGCGGACGCTGCCGCGGGGGGTGCCGGGCGGCGTCCCCGCCTCTGACGCTATCTGCGCCTGCAGCAGGCCGGTGGCCAGCATGACCACATCCACGGCCACCTTCACATTGAGAGGCGCGCCCCAGATGCTGCGGCACAAGAGAGGTGGGGAGGGGCAGGGCAGGTGAGGGGGCAGGCAGGGGATGCGAGAAAAGTAGGGAAGAGGGGGCAAGGCAGGTGGGGAGGGGCAACCGGGGGTACGGGAAAAGCAAGCCGTTCCAGCAAAAAAAATCACTGAGCTTGGGCCATGGGGGCGTAGACTGCTGGGCCGGGGGGTGGTGATGGCTTCCGCATCCCTCTAAAGGCCGCCACTGCCACCCCTACACCACAAAAGGCTGCGCTGCCGCTGCACACGATGCAATACACATGCTTGCAAAGTACTGCTACGTATTGCTGCTTCCGAGCGCCTCGACGCCGACAAGAAGGCCGACGCACATGCGTGTGGCACGTGCGTCGTCCTTGTTGTCAGCGTCAAGAAGAACCGGCAGCAGCAATACATAGCAATACTTCGCAAAGACCCTCACAAACACTTCACCCTCAACAACCACACTTACTCGCGTCGCCCTTCCTGCCAACCACACCCACTCGCGTCGCCCTTCCTGGCAACCACACCCACTCGCGTCGCCCTTCCTGGCAACCACATCCATCACGGGCGCTCACCTCACAAACCGGGACCCAGGCTTGCTGGAGTTGTCTGCCACGCCCATCTTGCAGCGCAGCACCTCCTGCAGGTTCTTGATGTGCGAGCCAGAGGGGCCCAGCAGGGCGCCCACGCGACGCTCCGGAATCTCAATGATGCGGAAGCACACAGAGGTCAGCTCCCGGATGGCTGCAGGCAGAGAGCGGGCGGCGGGCGGGGCACGGTCAGATGGGTGGCGACCGCACACTGGTGGGAGGGCACTTTGATGCGGGAAGCACATACAGGGGGAGCAAAGGCAGGGATGACACAGCAGGGGGGACACAACAGCGATGGCATGGGCCGCAGGTCGGGGCCCACACGCCTCTCGAGCCGCACAACCGCCTGCCAGCAGCAGCTGCCCCAGCCCTACCCGCTCACTTTACATCGCAATCCGCTGGCAGACCACCTCCACCGCTGCGACCACACTTTTCCCCGCATACAGACCCCACATCGTATGAAACTCTTTCGGCCCACCCAGCCCTCCCACTCACTGGCTTCGTACTTCTCCTCCTGGCAGACCATCTCCACCACCTCTGCCACGGCCGTGGCAATCTGTGCGGGCGTGGGCGCCAGGTAGTTGACGAGGCGGAAGGGCACAAAGGCGGCGTTGGGCGACTTGCCCTCCACCACCACGCTGCACCCCGTGCGCTCAGACATGCTCTTGATCGCCTCGCCGCCGGGGCCCATGACCTTGCCGGCGCACATGGCGGGGATGACCTGCGGGGTTGGTTAGGTGACAGGTTTGTTTGAGCGCAGGGTTAGGTGACAGGTTTGTGTGAGCGCAGGGTTAGGTGACAGGTTTGTGTGAGCGCAGGGTTAGGTGACAGGTTTGTGTGGGTGAGTGGGGGTTGCACGAAATTGACAGGTTGATGCTCGGTCGTTGCCGGCCGGCAAGGCGGGTGCAGGAGCCGCAGAGCAGCTGGGTGGCAGCCAGGCAGAGTGGCAGGGGCAGGGACGGCTGCCTTGCACGTGTGGCAACACACTCTCGCAGTCAGTTCCAACGCATGGCCCCGCACTTGCCCCTGCACTCTGCTGTGCGCCCGCCTGCCTGCCTGGCCCGAAAGCGCCCACCCACCCTGCTCTTCCTCGACATTTTTGGTGACACCAACCCGCAAATGTTAGTCCGAATGCACTGACCTGCTGGAAGAAGTACTTGTCGGGGGCAAACTGCTTGGTGCGCATCTTGTCCAGGGCGCCCTCACGCTCCATGGCCTGCACAGCACAGCATGCACAGCAGATGCACGAACATTTTGGTGCCAGCATAACAGGGGTGCCTGCGCGGTCGGATCCACCAAAACTTGTATGGCAGCCAGCACATTGCATCACCCAGCGCCCGGCAGCGGCAAAACACCCATACGCCCAAGATTCCTCAGCCGTGGAGGCAGCTAGCGCTGCCAGTGAGCGACCGCACACAGCAGCCACTGCAGCCACCGCCACAACCCACCGCCAACCTTGTAGGCCTTTCATGACAACGAACTTCCACAGGTTTCTTCAGCACTTTCCACCGTGCATCCGCAGGCCTGCTGCCCGCCCCGCCGCAGCGGGTCTTGCCCAGCACCCACCTGGAAGATCATTTCAATGGCCTTGGACAGCTGCTCGCGACGCTCCACCGCCACAATCATCATGCGCTCCTTGGGGGAGTTGGTGGCAGTGCCGGGGCGGGTGAACTGGACATAGGCGCCCGACTCGCGCTTGATGGCCGCCACGCTGGCGCCTCCGCGACCGAGCACAGCACCCACAACGGTGGCGGGCACCAGGAACTTGAACTGCAGACCGTGGTCGTTGATGCTGCGCGACTCGCGGTCAGAGTCGCTGCAGGGGCATGGCAGGGGGACACACATGGCAGGCATGAGGCTTCAAGTCCCGGCTGCTTCTAACGGCCCGGCCGCGCGGCGGGCGGCAGGCATGACGCCGCCACATGCTGCCAGAGCCCACGCACCCCGCCCCGCCATACAACTTGCGCAGGGGCTCACACAGAGGGCGCGGTGGCCACAACCGGCGCGGGTGGGGCCTCGGTGGCCGCAGCAGACGCGGTGAAAGTGCGCGCGTTGTGAGACAGGCTCTTGCCGGCCAGCGCCTGCTTGGCGGGCGCCGGGCGGAAGGCAGCGGTGGAACCAGCGCGGCTGGCCGCTGAGGCGGCCGCCACAGAGGTGGCAGCAGGCCTGAGCGCTGAGGCGAGTGTCCCGAGAGCTGCCATTTTGCTGCTGGCTGCCTGCTAGATACACACAACCAGCAGCTGTATGTAGCTGGAGGAAATTGGGAGGGCCCGCGTGCTCAGTCGGGTTGAAGAGAAACCCCGGCCTCCACGGAGACAATGAGATGAGAAGGCGGCACCTTCTCTGCAATGCCGCCCGGTAGCGCGGCACTGCTGGCAGCCTGGCTCCTGACTTCAAGCGCACGGAGCGACGTGAGAGCGCATGGTCCTGCCTGCCGCCAGGCGCCGCTACCGCCGCTGCCAGCCGCCCCACTACATTCTGTGTTGGCGCAAGCTGCACTTGCCAGATTTGCTGATTTAAGCACGCATCAATTCGTGATTGTGGTGCGCATAACATCCACAGTCCCAAGTGGGCAGCTTTGGCCGCCTGCACCAGTGCAGTGCTGCGGCGTTTCGAGCGGTGCACCGGCGCAGGACACTGGCACTGGCACTGCAGACACCAGCCAGGCGCACACCCTTAATTCTGATAATGGTGGGACGAATTCCAGCCTTTACAAACAGACTTACTGGTGGCAGGGCGTCGAGCAGAACCGATTTCGCCGATGTCAACCGGCTGGCACCGTCGCCCCTCGCTGACGGCAGCATGCCCTATGGTGGCGCAGGCAGGTGTGCAGCGCGTTGTTTTGACCTGCACCTCGCAAGAGTCGCCAGGACAGCCAGTTTCCTGGGCGCACCCACGGTGAAGCGCACGTGCATCGCTTGCACTTTGCACAGGTGAGTGGTGCGGGAACATGGAGCGGGCAGGTGCACGGCTGAGCAGCACCAGTGGCAGCTATCACCCCCCACAAACGCTGGGTTTCGATGGCTACGGGCTGGGGCAGGCAAGATGACAAGTACGGGACTAAAACCACAGGCTATCCACGACTAAAACCACAGGCTATCCACCCAAACAGCGGCTCAGAATGCCTGCTTTGCCTGTGGGCGGCGGCGGTTGCCACCTAGTCCTATGATGGAAACAAATCGGAGCGGCTGCGGTGCTTTGGGCGCTCGCCTAACCTGTCAGTTCGACACGCGTTGCTCTGGGACTCACCAAGCGGCGGCCAAAATAGCGTTTGAAGGGCGCGGCGTGAGACCGGCCCGTGAGCTTTCGTGGCCTTCGCCAATTGTTCAACGACACCCTACGTGGACCAGCAGGCTTGATTTGAGGGCTCTTGGGCGCCGCCCGCCTCAGTCAGCCTTTTGCCAATGCCGGCAGGCCTCTCCTGCGGCGAGTCCTCCGAGGATGCGGGCTGTGACACCACCACCGTGGTTCTCATCCACAGCCCGCGCGCAACCATGGCCACCGCAACAACCACCTTTGCCGAGCACCGCTCCCGCTCGCCGGGCGCCGGCGGCAGGCGCGGTGAGTCTCCCGACTGCTAGTGTATGTTTGCTTTGCTGCCAAGCGCAGTCCACATTCGGAGTTGGGGGGCGATTGTGTCTTGAAAACATGCCAACTGCTCTGCTACAGGCTCGCAGCGGGGCAGCCGTGACGGCGGCAACGGCACCGCTCCTCGCAACTTCCTGATGAGCGGCGGTGCGCGGGCTATGGACGGCGAGCGTGCGCGGCAGCAGGCGTCAGCTGCGCGCGCCCAAGCGAGCGGCATGCGGGGGGCCAACGCAGCGCTGGCAGCAGAGCTGGTGCGGGTGCGGCAGGTGGGGGAGCGCGAGGGCGGCACGCTGCGCGGCGAGCTGGCGTCCTTGGCAGGGCGCTTCCGTGCAGAACAGGTGAGGGGGCAGGCGGCGGGCTGATGGGCTGCTTATCAACATTGAAGGCACACAACGCCAGCTCTGTCATGTGAGCTGCACAGAACAGCATGTGGGCGGCTGCGAGCGGCGGGCCCATCAGCATGCCCACCTCCTCCCGCCTCCTTGCCTGCCTGCCTCCCTGCGCCGCCGTGTCCTAGGGCCGGCTGGAGGGCCTGCGTGAGAGGCTGGCGGAGGAGTGCCGGGGGCGTGCCGAGCTGGAGGCTGCGCACCAGGAGCGGGTGAAGGACCTGCACAAGCGCCTGCAGGCAGAGCACCTGCTCAGGTGGGCTCGCTGCTGGCTGGGCTGCTGGCTGGACCATGGGCTGCTGGCTGGGCCATGGGCTGCGCCACTGATAGGTGTGGGCTGGTCTGGTTGTTGGGTGCTGGGCGGCTTTGTGGGTCTAAGTAGTGGGCTGGTATTGGTAGAAAGGTGGATGGGGTGATGCACAGACAGAAGTGCGGCAGGCGTAGACCAGTAACCCCCCAGCAGGGCTGCCATGCTGGCCCCTCTTGGCAGCAGAGGGCATGTCAGGATGGAGTTACCCTGCCGCCTGCCGGGCACCGCCCTTGTTGCTCACACTCATCACGCTCGGCCCCCGCTGCTGCGTCAGGGTCAACGCGGAGTTGGATGCTGGACGGGCGGCTGACAAGGCCAGCACCGCCGCGGTGCAGCTCAAGGGGATGGAGCAGGTGGGTGCTGTGCACACATCTGGGTTTGGGGGTACTGCCGTCCCCACAGCTCAGCTGTGCCTGTACATCTTCTGCGCACCACTGTTCCGTGCGTGTGTTCCTGCAAGGGTATGAGTGCTGTGCACACATCTGGGTTTGGGG
>JTEE01000031.1:945723-960156 GCA_002896455.3 Chlorella sp. ArM0029B
AACCCCACCCACCAACACCACCCTTTGCACCCCACCCCAATCCACCCACCCTCCACAACGCCCCGCTCACTTGGAGAACTTGACGGCCAGCGCCTCCTGGATGGAGGGCAGGGCCGCCAGCTTCTCAAACTTCTCCAGCTCCTGCAGCAAAGGAAGGCGGGATGCAGGTAAACCGGCAAGTTGAGCATGTGGGGCACGCCAGTGGGAGAAGGGCCGCCAGCCTGTCAAACTTCTCCAGCTTCTGCGGCACAGAGAGGGGCGGCATTGGCGGGATGCAGGTGCCTCCCCAACTTCCCAGGTTGGAGATGGGGGTGTTGGGGAGGCAGGAGGCAGGGAGGTCGAAGGCCGATCCGCGTGCCAGCGGGGGCGGGGCCGCCAGCTTTCACACACAAACAAAAATGTATATTCTGCAAGAAGAGAAGCACCGTGTTGGCGGGATGTAGGAAAGGGCAGAGAAGGATGGGAGGCAAGCAGGGCGCTCGCCTCTACCAACAGCCGCAGCAGCAGCGTGCGGCGTGGGGGGAGTGGGGCGAGGCGGAGGGACGGGAAGACCCGCCACTCTGCGCTGTGTCGCCTAAACTGCGAGCACACCTGTTTGCTGCGCTCGCCTCAGGCCGCATTACTCACACCCTGCCCCACACACCAAACCCAGCGCATGCCCCCGGGCCCCCCACCTTGCGTTTCGTGTCCAGCTGCGAACGCAGCTTCTTGCTGCGTGCCTCCGCCGCCGCCCGCCGCCGCTCTTCCTGCTCCGCCCGCAGCACCGCTGGCTCCTCTGGCTTCCACACGCTGCTGCCGTCGGGCTTGTCTTCAAGGCGGATGCCCAGCTCAACCATGGTGTCGTCCCGCACCCTGCAGGCAGTGGTATGGTGTGCACAGACAGATGGTTGGTGAATCGTAGTGCACTGCAAGCTCGCCCTTCCCCCGCCTCCCGCTTTGCCCAACTGTCGCAGGCCGCCCCAATCCCCCCACACGCCCCATTCTTTCCCTCCACCTCTCCACCAGCGCTCCGCCCACACACCTGGCCCTCTCCCATCGCACCTTTCCCACCCTCTTCCCGTACCTCCCGCCCACGTGCCCCTCAATCCCCACCTCTCGCAAGCCGCAAAAGCCTTTTCCGCAACTGCCCGCCTTACCCTGTCCCCTCTCTCCACCTCCCATCTCCCCGGTCTTGCCCCTTGCCCCTCACTCCCCACCTGTCGCAGGACGTCAGCAACCGCCCGCTTTAGTTACCCCGTCCTCTCCCCCCTCTCCCCGCCTCCCCTCTCCCCGGTCTTGCCACTTGCCCTCAATCAATGTCCCCACCTGTCGCAGGCCGTCAGCACCTGCCCCGCCGCCGCTCCCGCCCCCGCCAGCCCCGAAATCTCTCGGTGGAAGTCCAGAAACGCTGCCAGCATGTCTGCCGCCCGCCCGCTGCTGCCCGCTTTGGTCACGCTGCCGTCCGGCACGCCGCAGCAGGCAGCTAGCAGCTCGGCAGCGGGCGCCTTGGCCTTGGCAAGACCCCGGATGGTGTCCCTGCACCACACACAAGGGGCGAGAGAGCGACGGTGCGAGAGTGAGGTGGGTGTGAAACCGTTTACCCGAAAACACCAACCGCTAGGGCGAGCCTGCCTTTGAACCGCACACCCGGCCTGCCCCCGGCCCTCCCACCCACCCAACANCACTGTTCCGTGCGTGTGTTCCTGCAAGGGTATGAGTGCTGTGCACACATCTGGGTTTGGGGGTACTGCCGTTCCCCCAGCTCAGCTGTGCCTGTGCATCTTCTGCGCACCACTGTGCCGTGCTTGTGCTCCTGCCAAAGCTTGAACCCCACGTGGGTGCTGCAGGCGCTGGAGACCGCCAAGCGTGAGGCAGCAGAGCTGCGTGATGGGCGGCTGTCTGCGGAGACTGCGCACAACAAGGAGCGGCTGGCCCAGGCGGGGCTGCTGGTGAGCTGGGGATCCGGCAAGAGACCACCTGTGCCATTGATTGAGGGTTGTTTGTGCTGCATCTTGTTGAGTTTTCTGGCCTGGCGTGCCAAGGGCCAGAAAGCCAGCTGGCACGACTGCTGCCGACTCGCAGTTTGCTTAGCCTAGGTGCCCTGCCTCCCTGCATCCATGCCCTCTCATCTCCCTCAGCCCTGCCTACAGCCCTGCCCTTGCCCACCTCATCACGGTCATTCCCTCCTCTTCAGGCCGAGGTGGAGTCTCTGAAAACTGCGGTGGCCCGCGAGAAGCACACCCGTGAGGCGCAGCAGCGCAAGTGTGCGGAGCTGGAGGCCAGCCTGCGCAGGTGGGCAGGGCAGGGCAGGGCGGGGCGGGGCGGGGGAGGGCGGGCCTGCGGTGTGTCCTGCTGTTGGAATCCCGCGCCAAAGGAAGAGCGCTGATGCTGCATTTTACACACAACGTGTCTCACCATCCGTGGAGCCCCTCACACATACTGCCGCTTCCCCGACATCAGAAACTCCCTCCGCTCCCTTCTGCCCGGCCTGCAGCATCAGCTCCCGCAACAGCGAGCTTCAAGAAGACCTGCGCTCCTCCCAGTGTGAGGCCGAATCGGCCACCCAGGCTCGCACCTCTGCCGAGGCTGTGTCCGCCCGCAGCCGCCAGGACCTGCGTGTAGCCCAGGAGCAGTTGGAGGCTGCCCGGCGGGGGCGGGCGGAGGCTGTGCAGGAGGCGGCGGAGCTGCAGGGGCGGGTGGCGGAGATGGAGGGCTCAGCGGCGCTCTACATTGCCAAGGAGGTGCGGGGAAGGCAGGGTGGGGCAGCGGGGCAGAGGGTGGGGCAATGGGTGGAAGTGGAATGCTGTGGGGCAACTTCTGCGATGATGTAGGTATGGTTAGATGAAGGTGCGTGTGACAGTGGCACACACTCTGAGGTGCAGTTGTGGAGTTGTGGAGGGCTGCATGGCATGCGCATCTGCCACCCCGCCCACCTCCGTCACCAACCGGCGAGGCAGCCAATGCAAGTCAGCCCAAGAACAGACAACCTGCACAGCTTCCAACAGCGGCGCTGGGCTGCCAGAGCTGGGATGACAAGCAAGACACTGATGATGGGCACTAGGCCACTCTCAAAAGTCTCTGCTACCCACCTGTGCACATGTCCTCTGGCGCAGGCGCATTACGACGACCTGAAGGAGGAGCATGACGAGACGTGCCAGCACCTGCAGCGCTGCCGGGGGGAGCTGGAGGTGGCACGTGCAGAGGCACGCACGCAGGCAGAGCAGGTGGGTGGGGCGGAGCAGGGGCAGGACGGGCAGGGCCGAAAACGTAGGTGCACAGGCTTGCTTGCTTACACTTGTGCCTGGCTCTGCGGGCAGCCGTTCAGCATGCTGCTTTTTACACGCCTCGGACGTGCAACAAACACTGATTTTGAAATGCCTGTGCTGCGGCCACCTTATCTACATTTTGGTGCAGCTTGGGGACCTGTCACGGCAGGCAGCCAAAGTGCCAAACCTCACCGCTGAGCTGGAGCAGGCGCAGCAGGACCTCAGGGTAGGTTTCAACAAAGGCTGCACACCTGTGCCGCACTGGATGATGCCAACAAGGCTGCACGCCTGTGCTGCATCGGATGGTCTTTGGAGACTGTGATGGGGGGTGCCAGGAAGAAGCAAGACCGGCCACGAGGGCAGCCCGCCCCCCCCTCTGCTGCTGGATCAGCATTGCTTGCCGCCGCCCTGCGTCCCCACCGTCCCTTCCCTCCCTCCTGCCCCCGCCTGCCTGCCTCAGGAGGTGCAAGGGCTGCTGGGGGACACCCAGGCTGCCTTCAAGATGCTGATGGAGACGGTGAAGGACAAGGAGGCGGCGGTGGACTCGCTGGAAGGGCAGCTGGAGCAGCTCAAGAGCACTGCTGACTCGTTGCGCCGCTCACGCGACGAGGCTTCTGCGGCAGCACAGGTGGGGGGAAGTGAGGGGATTCACTTGATTCTGCTTCAGGGGTGAGCAGTGATTCGCAGCATGCCTCGAGGTGTACGCCCGAGGTACATGCATGCCCAGCGCACACGGGTAAAGTTCTGGCGTATAGGCCCTGCATTGATGCTCGTACGGCACCATCCCTTGACTTGTGCTATTCTGGGTCTGTGCATGAGCGCTGCAGGAGCGGGACATGGAGGCGGGGTGCCTACAGCAGGAGGTGCAGGTGGCGCGGGAGGAGGCGGGCAGCTGGCAGCGCCGCTTCAAGCAGCTGCAGGCGGAGGCGGATGGGCGGGAGCTGGAGCTGGCACGGCGCGACTTGCAGGCCAAGGTGGGGCATGGCAATATATTGAGGGCTGGGGTGGAAGTGCGGGACAGCTGCTGGCCCACATTGGAAATGCAGGGCTGCTCGGTTGCAAGGTGTGTGCTGTGGTGGATTGGACAGTATGCGCTAGATGGCTGGTGACAACTGTGTTGAAAGCAGAGCTCAAGGTGAGCACGTGCCACACCCTGTTTCCCCTTGCAGGAGCTGGGCGATGCGCTGCAGCTGCTCAACTCCAGGGCTGCGGACGACCAGGCTGCCGCCGCTGGCGACCGCCGGCGGCTGGAGGGGGTGGTCAAGTCGCTGGAGGGGCGGCTTCAGCAGGCAAGCAAGCATGTGGGAGAGAGGTGGTCGTGCTAACGGCGGGGGCTTGATTAGTCGTACAGGCATGAGGCACACCTGTGCACCGATGAGCAGCCAGAGGCTTCAGCTGACGCAGGAAGAACTCTGCCTGCAAGCGCTGGTAGTAGCCCAGCTCCGCTTGCCAACTTGCTCTCACTTACCGCCTGCCAACTTGCTCACCCTGTCCCGCTTGGCAGACCCAATCGGAGCTTGCCCGCACGCGCGACGAGCTGTCAGGGGCGGAGCAGGGGCAGGTGACGGCGCGCGCTGAGCTGTCGGCGGTGCAGGAGGACAACACGCGCCTCAGGTGGGCTGCCTGATGAGGGCACTGCACTCACAACTCGGGCAAGCCCGGGTTGTTGCTGCATGCACCTTCTTGTCTGGCTGCCCTCCACGTGGCAGCTGCCCACCTGCGCCGTCCATGCATAGAAAGGAGGGCCCGCGGAGTAAAATTATCCGTGAGATTTCCTTGAGTGAGGTGGTGTCAAGGGACACCGGTTGTATTTTGGGGGGTGGGTGGAGGAGGAGCGAGAGAGCAAGCTCCGGTAATATCGAGGGAATAGTAGAGTGCGAAAAAGTGCCACCGCTGGGGACTCGCCGTCCATGCATGGTGCCAGCCCTGAGCTCCCGTCACAAAGCAAAGTAAATGCATGTCTTGCTATTGTTTACCATTGTTAAAACATCTTGATGTTGAAAGCGTGAGAGGCAGCAAGGTTGACCACCGCTTGCCATCACCTGCCCTAGTCTAGTCGTTACAGCTTTTCACATCCCCTGAAAGGGGATTCAACTTCAGGACGAACCTGCCCTGCTCCGCCCTGCCCTGCCCTGCCCTGCCTGCCCCTGCAGGAACACGCTGAACGAGGAGCAGCTGCGGGCGAGCAAGCTGCGCGGCGAGATGGCGTCTCTGAGCAGCGGGCGCATGCGGGAGCAGCAGGAGAAGGGAGGTCTGCTGGCCGACACACTGGCGCGCTTGCAGGTGCGGTGCTGCTTGGACGGCTGGGGGGGAGGAAGGGAGGGAAGTTATGCGGTGCGGCAACCAAGGGTGGGGTGTGCGTGCCAATGGCAGTGCACTGAGCGTGTAGGCCGTCATGCTCTGTTTTTGTGACAAGTTTGTCTCCCCTTCATGCACGGCCTGCTTGTCCCGCAGTCTGAGGAGGCTGCCAAGGTGGCGGCGCAGCAGGAGGCCAAGGCGATGCGTCGGCGGGCCGAGGAGCTTGAGGTGCGGTGCGGGCCTGCAGTGCTCGAGTGGGCGGCACAGTCAATCAATCAATCAATTACATTTCAAGTCCAGGGGGAGCCAGCAAGGTCTCGTGGGACAGGGTGGGGGTGAGTGCAGCTGCTATTGTGGGCTACAATTAATATGTTATCACTGCATGCACTGCATGGCTCAGACGCAAGGAACTTGCCCACGGAGTGCACGATTTGAGTAGCAACCAGCATTGCTGTGCGCTGTGATGTGCCTGCAGGGCAACCTGAGCGAGGTGGCGTCTGCCAAGTCGCGCAGCGAGGAGGCATACGAGAGCAGCCAGGTGAGGGGGTGCCTGCAGGGCATGTCGCAGGGCATGCATCAAGGGGAGACTGAAGTCGCTGTGGTAACTGCCGACTTGCAGTTACGTGCCTGCTGTTGCAACCGCGCCCTGGCCCCCGCATGTGCAGGCCGCGCTGGAGTCGATGCGCCGCAAGCTGGAGGTGTACAAGCGGGAGAACAAGAACCTGCTGTCCAGCTATGACAGCTGGCTCAAGGGCGTGGTGGCGCAGCGCCAGCCTGTCATCGGCGGCTCGCCCTGAGCCACCCTGCTGTGCGGTTGCGAAAGCAACTGGGGGGGCCGGGCAGAAACGGGGACAGCCGACCAGTGGCTAGCGGGGATGACCAGGGTGACGGGATGTACTGTAATGACGTGAATTGACTCTGAAATTGGCACTGTTATGCAGTTAATTGTGATTCTTCGACTTGATAGTGAAACAGAACAGGGCGCTTTGAACAGCGCAGCGGCCCCGCTGGCGGTGTCCCCGCTGGCGTCGGGCGGCGCCAGCATGGCTGGTGGGCCTTCTGCGCGGCGTTTGAAACCCGCTTTTCAACTCATTCACTGTGGCCATCCAGATTGCTGCTTGCCGCCTGCCCGGGCCCGCATCCGCTTTCAACTTGTGCTCGCCGCCAAGCTCCTTCCCACCCCTGCGTCGTCCCGAGCCTGCTCCGCCGCTCTGCCGCACACCGGCAACATGTCCAAGCTCAGCGCGAGCGCCAAACGCATCCAGAAGGAGCTGGCGGAGATCAGTCTGGACCCGCCCTGCAACTGTTCGGCGGGGCCCAAGGGAGACAACATCTATGAGTGGGTGTCCACCATCATGGGCCCGTCAGGTGAGCGCGCCGCCCGGAGGGCCCACCGCCCCACCCGCAGCAGCTGCCGCCAGCCGCCGCCGCCCGCCCCCGCCTGCACACCACAACCAGCACCCCGCATTGCGCCCCAGCACCCCGCATTGCGCCTCGTTTCCCCGCATTGCGCCCCAGCACCCCGCATTGCGCCTCGTTTCACCCCACTTGCAGGCTCACCCTATGGTGGCGGCGTCTACTTCCTTGACATCCACTTCCCTCCGGACTACCCCTTCAAGCCGCCCAAGGTGCGAGCAGGGGGGGGAGGGGGTGCCAGGTTGCGGGTTTGTTGGCGAGCGGCGGTTGGAGTTCGTTGGCGGGGTGCATTCTATTGCAGTGCCAGGTGAGGGAAAGTCTCGATTGGAGAGCCAGGCTTGCTGGAGGCTGATACGATATTCCTCACAGGGCATTCCGTGCGGCGGACAGCAGCCTGTCCCCACGCTGTTCCTGCCGCCTCCCGCTGCCCGCTGCCCCCGTTTACCCCCCCGCCGCACGCCGCCACCCCACGCTTCCCGCCACCCTCCCTCTTTTGCCCACTCATCCTCTCCCGTCCCAGGTCACCTTCCGCACCCGCATCTATCACTGCAACATCAACAGCAACGGCCAGATTTGCCTGGACATCCTGAAAGACCAGTGGAGCCCGGCGCTGACTATCTCAAAGGTAGTTAGTTGGGTGCTGGCATGAACATGTGCAGGCCAGGGTCTGGGGCGTAGCTGTTTTGTGTTGGGTGAGCAACAGCGCTTGCAGCAGCCAGGGCGACGGTGACTGGACTGGACGTACCCACACCCGCCCACGCACGCACAGCGGTGTTCAGGGCCAGTGTTTTTGCGCCTGGAAAGCCTGGCAAGTACCGGCGACCCCAGCGCGTTGACCAGCAAGCTCGGCAGCCGGGTGCAGAGCGGCCTGCTTTGCTCCTGTGGATGGGTTGGCTTGGAGGGCCGGCCGGCCTCCCCGCCTCCTTGCGTGCCTCCCCGCCTAGCCAGCCGGCACACCCTCTACGCTGCCCGTCACACACTACTCTTCGTCCTTTCCAACTGCCGCACTTGCAGTCACTGCACTTGGTAACCAGATTCAATCCATCATTTGCATCTCAGCAAGCTCATATTGCTGACGCCTGTGCCCGCCTGCCTGCCCGCTGCTTGCAGGTGCTGCTGTCCATCTGCTCGCTGCTCACAGACGCCAACCCCAGTGAGTGGCCTGCCTGCCTGCCTGCCTGGCTGCCTGCCTGGCCGAACAGTGGAGTGCTGCGCCTAGCGTCATCGCCCGCCTGTGTGCAGTGCTGCCATGGGCAGGCGTGCACCTTTGCCCTGCTGGCGCCCCTGTTCCAGGGTGGGATGCTGCGCGTGCTTTGCGTGCTGTGCATGATGGTGTGTGGGCGAGGGGCGGGGAGAGGTAACACCTGGCTCTGCCTGTCGCAGATGCTGGGGATCTCAGCGTGTTTCCCTTCCTTTGCCTTTCCTTTGCCTTTCCTGCCACAGTAGCTCCTGTATGCTTGTGTTAGCCACTTCCATGCATCTCGCTGCTTGTTCTACCTCGATGTCACGCTGCCGCAACTCTCCCCTCCCCCGCCCTGCTCAGTACCCGTGTGCCCCTGTGTCGGCCCTCCTTCCCCCCCGTGTCCTCCCTTACTGCCTTCCGCCTCCCTCTTTGCCGGCCAACACCCCCCCTGCTGACGCCCATGGTGCAGCAATGAGCATGTCATGAGGGGCACACGTGCCCCAACCCCGTTCCTGCCTGCCTGCCTGCCTGCCTGTCTGTCTCCCTGCCCCACCCCGCAGACGATCCCCTGGCGGCGGTCGTCGAGCCGCTTGGCGGTTCCCCCGCAGCAGCCGCCTGCGCTAGCAGAGCACGCGCCGAATGACCCTCCCTCTTGTACCGCGCCCCTTTCTGCCCCCGCAGACGACCCCCTGGTGCTGCCATTGCCAGCAAAGAGCACACCTCGGGGTCACGCTTGTCCTAAACTCCCTCTCCCGCCTGCCTGCCTGCCTGCCTCTCGGTCCCCCCTGCCCCGCCCCGCAGACGACCCCCTGGCGGCGGCCATTGCACAGCAAAGAACAAACCATGGGGGCACGCTTGTCCTAAATTCCCTCTCCGGCCTGCCTGCCTGACTGCCTCTTGTCCCACCCTGCCCCGCCTTGCAGACGATCCCCTGGTGGCAGCCATTGCGCAGCAGTATCTGGCAGACCGTGAGGCACACGACAAGACGGCGGCAGAGTGGGCCAAGCGGTACGCCAGCGCTTAACAACAGAGCAGCAGCAATGCCAGCTGTGGCGTCAAAGCGGCAGCTATGCCAGCTGTGGCGTCAAAGCGTCAGCTATGCCAGCTGTAGCTTAGCAGCAGGGGCACGGTGCCCAGGCCAACAGCTGCAGTTCAGCATCTGGCCCAGCATGCCCGCTGGCGTGGCAGGCCCAGCAGGCCCAGCAGGCCTGGCAGCGGGCTGCAGTGCAGCGCAGCTACTGCATGACAGACGCTGCCCCTTGGCCATTGCATTGCCGAGGGCGGCGCCATGGCAAGCGCTGGCTGCTGGGCCTGCAGCGCCCATCTTATGCCAGAGCAGCCGTCAGTTTTCTCGGGATGGTCATGTCCCCGCTAGGCAGCACATCACATCCAAGAGGAGTAGGTCCCCATCTTCCTTCCTTTCCCGCTGCCCCCTTTCCTCCATTTCATCACAACACACGCCCCCCCTTGCCCTCTCCCCTCCCCCCGCTCGTCACTCTCCCTGCTAGACCCTCTGCTTTTGCCGGCACTCAGCAGGCAGTGGCACCCTCTCCCCTGTACCCTCCCCTCTGCCTCACCCACCGCAGCGCAGTACACTGGTACATACACACAATGGCCAAACTCAACTGTAACGCTAGCAAGCAAACCAAGCAAGGGAGCCAGCGCAGGCAGGCAGGCAGGCAGGCAGGCGGGCGGGCTGGGGTTCCAAGCCGTAAAAGAAAGAGCCTGCCGACACGCCTGGAAGCCAGCACTGTGCAGCCGAGGGAGCAGTGTTGACACTGGCATCACCATTCATGCCGTGGGCTCCAGCTGCCGTTGGTCAGCTCGACCCCCTGTGGCAGCAGCACCCCAGAGTGCCACTGCACCCGCTCGGGCGCAGTTGGGTGCCGGCGCCGCATTGCTTTGGACAGCCCGCCGCGCATGTTGACCTCAGGAGAGGCGGGGCCCTGTGGGGGGGCAAGGGGCAGGCAAGGGAAGGAGGATGAGGTTCGAGGAAAGATGAGGGGCAGGAGAGAGGGAGCGTCGCTACGCATGTTGACCTCTGGAGAGACGGGCCCCTGTGTGGGGTAAAGTGCGGGCGAGAGGGAGGTGATGTGGGGGAGAGATGAGGTGCAGGAAAGAAAGAGCGCCACGCATGTTGACCTCTGGAGAGGCGGGGCCCTGTGGGGGGCAAGGGGCAGGCAAGGGAAGGAGGATGAGGTACGAGGAAAGATGAGGTGCATGCAAGAGGGAGCGTCGCTACGCATGTTGAACTCTGGAGAGGCGGGGCCCTCTGGGGGGGCAAGGGGCAGGCGAGGGAGGAGGATGAGGTGCAGGAAAGATGCGCTGCCTCCTGCCCTGCTGCCCCCTGCCCCGATCTGCCTCCTGCCCTGCTGCTTTTCCCCGCCCTGCAGCCAGACGGGCGCACCTCTGTAAACTTCAGCCTGCACAGGTGAGGGAGGAGGCCAGGTGCAGCGGAAGGTCATATAAGGTCATATGAGGTCATATAAGAGGGGGACGCAGCAAGAAAGGGATGTTGCCAGCACGCCAGGCACCACAGCAGCTGCTTGCACAGCTGGTACTGGCAGTCAAAATGCGCGCAACCTGCGCCATCCTGTTGTAGCACCCCTATGCCCAAGCGGGTGCTGCTGTGGCAAAAGCTGTCTTCATGTTCACTCTCAATTTCACGTCATTTGCACGCCAGCACCCCGCCCTGGACTGCGCCCCAGCTGCAACCCGTTGCCTCACCAGCAGTCCTGCAGGTGGGGAAAGACAGAAGAGCGTGCAGGGGCGGGTCAGGGACCATGCAAAAGGGTCCACCAGGGTTCCCCCTGGCCAAACGCGTCCTGCCCCTGGAGGAGGTGCCTCGCAATGCCCACAGGTACGAGTTGCCCTCCCTCTGCATGCCTGTGCTTTGCAGCAACAGCAGCAGCAACAGGGCGCGCCCAGCCGGCGCCTTGGATTCCCTCCTGCTCCTCCTGCAAGCCCGCAGACAGCAACAGTAACAGCCACAGGGCGCGCCCGGCCGGCACCCGTCCCGTCCTCCCTCCCGCTCACTCACCCCCTTGCTGTGGTTGTGTGCATCTGGCTCGAAGCAGCTCTCGAATGCGCAGTAAGCAAAGGCGTTGCAGGGCAGGGTGCCATAGGGGCCTGCGGGAAAGGGGAAAGGGGGTGCAGGGGATGGGCAGCAGAGAGGGAGGGGAGGGGTGGGGTAGGGACACGAGTGGAGTTGCAGGGCGGGCGGGGGAACCAAGAGGCGTGCAGGACACGGGGTGGAGGAAATGTAGTATGAGGCATCCCACCACTCAAAACCCCAATCTGTGTCTTTGACAGCGTTTTAAGAAGGGTACAATGGCAGACAATGTCACTCCGCGGCCCGACTTGTTGTGCAGGGGAGGCAAGGGAATGGCCGGCAAGAGGCAGGAGCCAGATCTGATTTGCCTCGCCCGCCCGCCCGAGCTTATACAGGCAGCACCGGCACCGGCATGCAGCAGCTGCAGGCCAGAACGTGTTCGTAAACACCAGCAAGGCAGGGCCACGCCATGAGATGCCAAGGCATGCCTTAACGGTGCCCTTGTGGCGCTGCTCCTCCTGTGCGTCCTGCACGTCACATGCTTCCCACCCACCGTCGCCTCGCGGCACATGCTGCCGACACGCCTCGGCGCACTCCTCCACATTCTGCTTCGTGTTGCCAATGCCCCAAGCCACTGCAGGGGCGGACAGACACGGGAACAGCAGGGCGTGTTAAGAAGGGTGGAGGGGTGGGCAGGCAGGATGCCAGGCAGGCTGGGCATTCTCTCTCTTACCTGCAGTGCCCAGACGGGCCGAACCCGCAGCCACTGCAAAAGGGATAACTGGGCTCCGGAAACAAACACATAACCCATGAGGCCTATGCTGGCTCCCCCTGGACTTGAAATGTAACTGATTGTTTGAATGATAACGGCACACCCCACCGCAGCACCCACCTGCCCGAGCAAGCACATTGAGCGGCTTCACGTCACACCGCAGATCCACCTGACCAATGCAAGACGAAGGCAGCAGCTGCACGGGCCACCCCAGCACCCACCCGCCAGTTCAGTTCAAGCACACAAAGCAGCTTCACGCCCCACCGCAGCACCCACCCACCCGCCAGTTCAGTTCAAGCACACAAAGCAGCTTCATGCCCCACCCCAGCACCCACCCGCCAGTTCAATTCAATTCAAAATTCAAGCACAAAGCAGCTTCACGCCCGCCCGCCCGCCACACCCACCCGCCAGCCCATCGTAATCTGCCTCCTTCTCGATGTAAATGTCCAGGTCGTCTGGCCCCGGCCTGTTCTCAAGGTACCACTTGTTGGTAGGTGACTTTTCTAGGCAGGCAGGCTCCACATGGGCGTAACCGTCCACCGCGGGAGAGCCGCACACACGGGAACCCAGCACATCCTGATCTGCGCTGAAGTCCTTGCTTGCCGCCTGCTGCGCCTGCTTCGTCGCCGCCGCCTGCTGCGCTGCCTGCTGCTGAGTGCCGCTGGCTGCTGCTTCCTCTGGGAGGGTGGGCAGGGCGGCAGAGGGGAAGCGGGTGAGCGGCCAGACAACAGTGGTGTGCTGGCCAGGCGCTTGGCCAGGCGGGCCGGCGACAGCGGCGGCAGCTGGGCATTCCGCCGGGCCCTCACCTCGTCTGCTGGCAGCTGAAAGCGAAGGCTCGCGCTCACTGCTTGAGGCCAAGGCCAGCGTGAACAGCAAATACCCGCCCAGTGCAGCGGCAATGAAGGCAAGCAGCATCGGCTTCCTGGACTCCCGCCTTCCCCTGTCGATGTCGCTGCTCATTGCTGCACAAATATGCGAAGTGTGCGTCCACTCGACCAACGGCCCTCGGAAGGGGCACAGAAGAGCGCCCTGACGGCTTTTGGGTAATCAACTGCAGTCTGTCCTGCCTCGTGGTACGCAGAATCGCTCGATTGATCAATTGGGACGAGCGGGTGTTTATGCTGAGGCGTGCTGTGGCGCCGCCACGGCCACCGCCGCCCGCTGACACTGAACTACAGGTGATCCTGCCCAGCACTGACTTGCAAGAACATGTGGGACATGCTTGTCACACCATCTTGATGCACAAGATCCACTGCAACATGTGCGAAAACAAGCAATTCTTGCCCTGCCCTTAAGTCCGCTCCTTTGTTTGGACCATCCTTGCTGCTGCGCTGCTGCCCCCTCCATCGGCTCGCTCCCTCCCTCCTCATCGGGGCTGTCGAGCTAGTGCTGTCCCCACAGCTGCTTCTTTACAAGACGTGCCGGACGGCTCAACATAGCCAGCCGTCTAAAGGCCCCGCCGTACTTGCTCCACAGCCCAGAGACAAGTGCAGGCGTGTGAGAGCAAGTGCGTGCAGGCGTGCCAAGGGGGCAGGGCAAGCCGGGCACCCTGCCATGAATCGTGGCGGCCCTACTAAATATCCAGCAGCATAGGGCAGGGCTGCCATTAAGCGTGGCGGCTATCCAGCAGCTATATGCAGGCCTCCCACGTGCCAGGCCACCAGGAAACACATTGCTAGGCCTGCCTTGGGCCGGCAACGTGTCCCGCAGGGCTGCCTGCCTGTCGCCACTGTGCAAGCGGTTTGCCTGCAGCGCCGCCCTAGCAGGAGAGCGTGGCTCGCCCCTGCTCAGGCCGTGCCGTTTGCGCTGCCTCCTGCCACGTCGAGCGCTGCCAGCTCAGCGGCGAGCGCCGCCACGTCAGCTGCCAGGCTGGACAGGAAGGCCGGGTCCTCCTCAAGCTTCTTCTCCAGCGGGGCACGCACCTGGAAAGGAAAGGAACAAGATGGAGTAGATCGGGGTTGATCAAGGTGTTTTTTCACCCAAGGCACACCAATGCAAAACATCGGCACCTCCGCTGTGCAAGCATCCTCACCACCACCCCGTTGTTTTGAAACCCCCAAAACTCGAGAGCCCTGCTCACCTTGCGCTGCTTCCCCACCTCCTTCTTGGCCATCAATGCCCACCACGGTTCGTTCCTAGCCCCCCCCTAAATTTCAAGAGCCCTCCCACCTTGCGCTGCTTCCCCACCTCCTGCTTGGCCATCAATGCCCACCACGGTCCGTTCCTTGCACCCCACCCCAACACTCAAGAGCCCTCCTCACCTTGCGCTGCTTCTCCACCTCCTTCTTGGCTTTGTCAACCGCCTTGCCCTCCAAAGCCGCCCCATCCTTGTCATGGGTGGCCTCACCGCTGGCAGAGTCCCACCTGGGAGAGAGGGAGAGGGAGAGGGAGAGGGGGAGGGGATGGATGGATGGAGATTGGGGGCAGAGAGGGGGCAGGGCTGAGGGGCGAGGGAAGGGCACAGGGG
>JTEE01000031.1:962681-986100 GCA_002896455.3 Chlorella sp. ArM0029B
GAAGGCGCCAAACGCGTCCAGCACCGTTTCTGTGCCGCCGCAGCTGGCCGCCGCCGAGGCCGCGTCAGCAAAACCCAGGAAGTCGCCGGGGGCGGAGGCGAGGCCAAAGATGGACAGGATGCGGGTGATGTAGGCGGCGGCGGCACGCAGCAGGAAGGCTTGGGGGCCGGGGCCTGCAGGGGGGAGCGGGGATGTTTGGGGTAGGGTTTCGGGTTTAGAGTTGCATACTTGGGGTAGGGTTTCCCACGCAGGAGCCAAGCCGCCTGCACCCCTGCCACCCACCCACCTGCCTCCCCTCCTCCCCACTTTCCTCCTCCCACTGAACTATGCACCCAAAGCAATACATCCCTTCCCCCACTCCCCCACCTTCACCCCCCACCCTTCCCACTCCAACTTTAGTAAGGTGCTCTCACCTGCTGCTCCGTCCCGCTTTGCCAGGTACACATTGGCGGCCTTGACCAAGTCGCACACAGCGCCCATGGCCGCCTGCGGGGCAGGCAACGGGAGAGGGGAAAGAGGCCAAGGTGGGGGATCAGGTGGAGGACATGGGGGTGACGTGGCGCATCTGACGTTGCGCATGTGACGTGGCGCGGCGGGTCCAAGACACTAGTTGAGCACCTCACACCCCCGCCTCAAAGGCACCCCCCCGCCGACCTGCGTGCCTCTGCTGTCACACAGCGGCAGCCTCCCGCTCGCGAGCCTGCCAGCCAGCCTGCCACACAAGCTTGCTTCCCGCACCCCACACCTCCCGCCTCCCATCCCCGTTCTCTTCGTTCATTGCTGTCCTGCGTGCCTCTGCTGTCGCACAGCAACAGCCTCCCGCTCGCGAGCCTGCCAGCCAGCCTGCCACACAAGCTTGCTTCCCGCCCCCCGCCCCCCCGTCGCCCATCCCGGTTCCTGCTAGTAGGCGGACCTGCGTGTTGATGTTGTCGCACAGGGCCTCGTGAACCCGCCGCTGCGCCGCATCCAAATCCTGCTGCAGCTGCCGCTCCTCCTCCTGCACAGCACAGCACAGCACAGCACAGCGCAGCCAGGCACATGATCAGGAGATGTGAACAGACTGAGGAGATGTGCAGGTGAGGGCGGCGCACTGCTCTTGCTGCAGCTGCCCAACCCTGCAGACACAGCACAGCACAGCACAGCGTGGCAGTCCATCAGGGCATATCTGTTGCAGAAACATGCACGCACCCCACACACAGCATGGCATTCCACTTGGGCAGGCAATGTGGACAACAGTGCAGCGTTCAGCATCTTGCTCCAATCACCCGTGCCCGCTCACCTCCCACCGCTGCACGCCGGTCCTCCTGCTGCCCCGCACACGCCCACGTGCCCGCTCACCTCCCACCGCTGCACGCATGCCGCCACCTTGTGGGTGCGCAGCACCACGTCCACGTTTGCAAAGAAGTTACGCAGCAGGGCCTCTTTGGCACGCATCTCCTCCTTGGCCTGTAAGGAGGTAGGGAGGGAGGGAGGAAAGTGGGAGGAGGTCGGGCGCAGGGAAGAAGGGAGGAGCTGAAGTAAAGAGGAGGAAAGAAAGCGGCCCTTGGGCACGCATATCCTCCTTGGCCTGCATGGCGGGGGGAGGGGGAAGGGAGGAAAGAAAGAGAGCAGGAAGAACATAGGCGAGTGCCTGAAGGTGTACTGTGAGTGTGGATGCGCTGGCATGCAGCAGGTGCTTCCATGGCCTGCCTGGGGAGGGGAGAGGGACGGAGGGAGGAGAGAAAGAGAGAAGGAGGAGCTCAGTGGACGTTTTAGAAATAAGGGGGAGAAAACTCTTGTGGGCGCGCAAGCTCTCTTTGGCATGCAACAGGGGAGGGAGGGAGGGAAGTCAGAGGAGCCGAGGTGTGACTGCTTGACAGTGTGCAGTGTGTGTGGGGACAGGGCACTAGCTTGCAAGACCCTGCAGTGCTCTCGGCAGTACCCTCCGCAGTACCACCCGCCCACCAGCTCCCCGTAGCTCATCTTCTTCTTCTTCTTCCATTGCCACCTTGCCCTAGCATGCAGTGCCCTCGGCAGTATCCCGGCAGTACCCTCCGCAGTACCACCACACCCGCCCACCTGCTCCCCGTAGCTCATCTTCTTCTCCCACGGCTGCAGCACAAACATGAGGCGCAGCTGGCGCGGGGTGAAGCTCTCCAGCGCCTGCCTGCAAGGCTCACAATGCACACGGGGACAGGGAGAGCGATGTGACACAATTATCGGGCTTGACGGTCTGCAGGGCCTGCCTGCAATGCTCGGAAGGATGCGCACAGAGGAAGAATCAGTTGGAGAAAGCCACTTGGCGGGCTGAAGATCTGCAGCGTATGCCTCACAATGGGCTGACTCACAGTGGACAAAGGGGAGGAGGGAGAGGGCAGTGGAGGTAGGGCGGCAAAGTAGGCAGGGCCCCTGAGAGAAGCTGCCCAGTGCCTGCCTGCAGGGCTCACTGTTGCACGAAGCGATTGGGAAGAACAAGTTGGAGGGTTGGTGGCACAGTTGGCAGGGAGGGGGGGATGGAAGCTTCCCAGTGCCTGCCTGCAGGGCTCATTTTTGCACGAGGGGATTGGGAAGAACAATTGATTGGGAGGTAGGGCGGCAAAGTTGGCAGGACAGGGGGAAGCACAGCTCCCCAGCGCCTGCCTGCAGGGTTTCCGTTGCGTGAGGCAAACATGTAGGGGGACACGGAGGAGAGGTGGGAGGGCGCAGCTGGCGAGGGGTCAAACTCCTCTCCCAGCGCCGACACGAATTATGACTGCCTGTGCAAGGGACCATGCTGCCTGTCCCGGGACGGTGCTTATTGCTGCTCCAGGCAATGGATCAAAAGCTCTGGCTGTGGCAAGCAGGCAGTGCAGTGCGACGTGATGCAAGAGCTGGATGCGTGGGGTGCATGATGAATTGACTTGATATGCATGATGAGTGCTTTTCTGCTTTTGAAAGTTTTGAACGTTATATGAGGTGGGATGTGGGCGGCGCTAGTGCTGGGTGCCGGGGGCTTGGGGCGCCAAGAATCGCTGAGGTCTCGCCTGCCTGCTGCCCAGCAAAGGGGCAGGCCTGCTCTTGCACACGAAACCCGGGGCGGGCCGCCGCCCCGTGAAGGGACGGGGCCCGCTCCCGGGATACCTTTTCTCGCTTCTTGCGAGCGCGCCAACGGGCCTTCTGGCGGCTCGCGGCTGAGCTGTGCTGAATGCATCGCGTGATATGCAATGGAGATGTTCTTTTCATACACTGGGGGGCAACAAGTTAAGATTGTTTCCGTAAGATGGAGCCCGTGTGCCGTGTGCATGTGCACTGTGCACTGTGCGGGTGCAGTGTGCAGGCAGGCAGGCGGGGGATGCACAGGGGGCGTGCCCCTGTGTCAAAACACGTCTTGCTCGCGGCCAGCCCAGTGAAATTACACACCCACTGGTTGCTGAGTAGCCCCCCGACACAAGTCCCCGCGGCACAGTCCCCCACGGCACACAGTTGCGATGCGGCAGCACTGCAAAGTACATGAATTGGCAGGTCCCCGTGCTGCCTGCCCACCGACCGAATGGTGACAAAGTTATTGAGGCTGCACGGGCAGCAACACGGGATGAATGCAATGCATGATTGAATGCCTGGCAACCCCTGCTGCCTGCCCACTGACCGGATGGAGCCCCGTGCTGACTACCTTAAACCTTAAAACCCCAGCTGCTGCTATCCTAAACCCTAGTACCCCACCAACCGGATGGTGATGAAGTTCTTCAGGCTCTTGCTCATCTTCAGGCCCTCAATCCCCAGGTGGCCAGAGTGCAAAAAGTAGTTGACCCACTGCTGGCAGCCGCACGAGTGGTAGTAAGCCTCCGCCTGCAGGCACCAGAGGAATGCAAGCAGGGCACGCGCCGTTACACAGCTGGCAAGCAAAGCGTGCGGGAAGAGGTTGACCCACTGCTGGCAGCTGCAGGAGTGGCAGTACGCCTCCGCCTGCAGACACCAGAGGAATTCAGGGGGCGCATGCCTCATCAAGCTGGCAACAAAGCGTGCAGGAAGCAGGCACGTCTCAGCGTTGACACTGGGATGGCGCCACGCGTAAGCCACATGCGCCACATGCGCCGCATGCACACTTTTTTTGGCACCTGGAAACGATGTGCAGGTCCTCCTCCCATGCCCGCCAATAACAATTCACACGTTTTACTACGCTTGACAACACTTGCATGCGCCCACCTGCGCCAGCTCGTTGTCATGGTGCGGGAAGCGCAGGTCTCTCCTTCACACATGCTTTGGAGCTTTAAACATCAACATTCAACATTTGACAACAACACACTGCCCACCTGCGCCAGCTCGTTGTCGTGGTGCGGGAAGCGCAGGTCCTCGCCTCCCGTGTGGATGTCCATCTTGGAGCCCAGCACAGACGACGCCATCGCGCTGCACTCAATGTGCCAGCCTGCACACGGGGGGCAACACACCGTCATTCATATGTCATAAGGGTAGCGATTGAAGGAGGTGTGGGGCGCTGCGCTCACAGTGCCACAGTGCCAGCCTGGTGGAAGGGGAAGTGTGTGTGCAAAGGAAATAAAGGCAGGTGGATGTTCATGGTTTAGCACCCGCCCGCCAGCCCGCCCACCCTGCTTGCTGCCCACGCCTCTTGCCGTGCCTGGCCCTACAAGCAGGGCACCCGACCTGCCCTCCCACTCGCTTGCTCCCAGACGCACCTGGCCGCCCCTGGCCCCACGGGCGCTCCCACAACCCCAACCCTACCCTAATCCCTAAACCTTAAACCATATCCCAAACGCACCTGGCCGCCCCTGGCCCCAGGGGCTCTCCCAGAACGGCTCCCCCGGCTTTGACGCCTTCCACAGGGCAAAGTCGGAGGGGCACCGCTTGTCCCCCGTGCTCTCAACCGCCTCGCCCGCCAGCGCTGCCGCGCCCACCGCCCACGGGTTGAGCTTTCCGTAGGTGTGGCCGGCAGACCTGCAGGGCGGGTGAACGAATGTGTGGGTGGATGTCTGTACTCAAGGGCGTAACAATAACAGAACACACATGTCACCAAACTTGCGACTTGCGTGGGGTGCCTGCCAGGGTGCCTGCCGAGGCTGGCTGGCAAGCAGTGGAAGGCTGCTGGGCATCTGTAGCACACGCTGTGTTGCTGCAGCGCTGTGACATGCAGGAATGAATGCACGGAAGGCTGCTGGGTGGGCGGTGTGTGTGGATGGCAGGCTGGCAAGCACCACATCCATGTGAAATGGCGCTGGGTGTGGTGCTGTGATGCACCTGGAGGCATGCGTGCCACGGGTTGCAGGCCGAGGTGTTGGGCTTGCGCCCCGTTGCCCGTGTGAACACGTGCCCCTCCTCCATATACACAAAAACACCTGCCAAACTTTCGTCAAACAAACCTCCCCACCCCGCCCCACCCTGCCATGCAAAGCTGCCCACCCCGCCTGAAGTCCAGCGTGTCGAAGTGCACAGAACAGATCAGTGGCCTCGCAGCCGCAGCCCACGTGAACACGTGCTCCCTCCTCCCATGCACCCCGGACAACCCACACCTGCAACACCAAGAGGCAGAAGGAAGATGCACAAGCAGCCCCGCCCCACCTGATGGCCTCTGTGTCAAAGAAAAGGCATTCGATGGGCCTTGCACCCGCTTCCCAACTGAACACGCGCCGCCCCCTCCCACACCAACCTCTCAGACAAACCACACTTGCCAACAAAGAACAAAGAGGACAGACCTGACAGCAAAGCAGCCCAGCCCCACCCTCACCCCCACCTGAAGGCCTGTGTGTCAAAGTAGACGGACCCGTTGGCCTCGTAGCCCATGCCGTTTGACACAATCTGCTGCACATACTCGACAATCTCGGGGATGTACTCGCTGCACACACACACAGGAAGGGAGAGGAAAGGAGAGGAAAGGAGGGAGAGAGTTTAGCGGGAGGGAGGGGAGAGATCTGAATATGCCGCTGCACATGCACACAGAGGAGAGGAGAGGAGAGTGTAGCAAGAGGGGCGGGAGAGTACTGAATGCGTTGAAAGGAGAACATCTGCTGCACACTCCGAGGTGTTCACAGAATCGTAGGGAGCCAAGCGGTCGGAGGGAGGGTGGGAGGGAGCGCACTGCCCACCCCATGGGCAAACATGAGGCGTGCGCGTGTGTGGGTCGGTGCAGCCCAGGCAGGCAAAGCATGTGTGGGCAACCCATGGGGAGAGCGCAGTGCACGCCGGCAGGCAGCCTGGCGGCGCGCCTACCTGACACGGGTGAGCACGGTGGGCAGGCGGCAGCCCAGGGAAGCCAGGTCCTCCAAAAACTCTGCCTCATACCTGCAACAACAAATAAGTGGGACGAAAGGTATGGGAGCTGTGTGAGTTGGTTGGAAGGGTGGCCTTTTTAGAGTCAGAGGGTAAGGGTGCCCAGGCCCTCCAAAAACTCGGCCTCTTACCTGTGCGACAGAAAACAAGCGACAATAAGCAAGCGGGGCGAGGTGGAAATAAGAATGGGTGAGGTAGAAAGGGGGGAGGTAGAAAGGGGTGAGGTAGAAATAGGCAAGCGGGGTGAGGTGGACAGGTGGCATTGGAGCCAGGGGTGGAAGGCATGCAGAAAGTATGCCACCTTGTAGTGACAAGGGGTCACAGGTGCAGGCCAGGTGGCAGGGTGAAGAGAGGGTTACCGGTGAGGCAGGGAAGACAGCGTGACGGCCTGGGAATGTGTGAGCAATTTTGTCTGAGCATGGAGTTGCATTGGGCAACCACGGGCGCCCGCACGGTGCGCCTGCACTGCCCAGCTGTGCACGCCCGGCACCCCTGCTCCTGCACCGCGCAGCCTCGTGCCCCACTTGTACCCCGCCCCAACTCCCCGCTGCCTGCTAAGGGCCCCGGTCATTCCCCTTCACCCGGGCACCCGCACCCTCTGCCCACCCACCCAACACCCAGCCACCCGGCCTCCACACAGCACCAGCACGCAGCACCCAGGACGCCCTCACTTGGCTGCGTGCGCGCGGAAGATGGCTGGGTCGGTCACAGTAGCGCCCAGCTTCTTGTCCAGGCTTTCCGCCAAAGCATCTCCCGCTAGCGCCAGCAGCCCCGCCGCCCCTGCCGCCGCCCCCGCCGCCGCCACAGCCGCCGCAGCCGCCTCCTGCTTGCCCAGCAGCAGCTGCTCCTGCGCCAGGTTGGTGGACAGCTCCTCCCGCCGCTTCTCAGCCGCTGAGCTGGCGTCGCAGGCCGCCACCTCAGCAAGTGCCTGCTCAGCTTCCGACACCTTAAGCCGCTGCTTCTCAACGGCTGCGGCCACCGCAGCGATGGCGTCGAGGAAGACTTGCTCAGGGTCCTGCTGGGTGCCACAAAGTAAAGAGGAAGTGAAGAGGGGGCAGGGCAGGTTAGGCGCCGGGGAGTGAGACCGAACCAGGCGCTTCACAGCCTCAGCACAAAACCTGCCAGGCCGGCCACCCGCTTTGCGCTCCTGACGTTGATTCAGCGTGCACCTGCGTGCCCTCACACCTTGCCCTGCCCTGCCCGCCAAGCAAACACACTTGCCGGGGCCCCCGCCTTCTGCATGCCGATGCTCCTGAAACACACTCACTGTAGTGCACCGCGCCCTTAGTGCACCCCGCCCTTAACCCCCTCTCATGCGTACCTGCGTGGCCCCCCTGTACTGCGCCAGCAAGTAGTTCCTGCGTGCCCTCAGAATGATCTTGTCGTCCACATCGGTCACATTCATGACGTAGAGGCAGGAGTAGCCAAAGTAGTCCTCCAGCACGCGCCGCACAATGTCAAAGGACAGGTAGTTGCGGGCGTGGCCCACGTGGGCAGAGTCGTAGACGGTGGGGCCTGCACACACAAGGCCAGGTTGAGTGGGCATGTGTTGAGGGAGCACAACGTCAAAGGACAGGTGGTTGCGTCGTGTTCCATGTGTGCAGAGTCATAGACGGTGGGGGGCCTGCAGCGGCGTTGAAGGGATGAATAGTTACTAGGGCACGGTGAGGGGTGGGGCGGGGAGAGAGGGGATGGCCGTGTGTGAAGGAATGTGGCGGGTGCGTGCCGGGTGACGCTGGCAGGTAGAAGGCATGCAAGCCCAGGGCAGCGTGCATGCCACTGGCTGCCTCTCTCTTACTGACTCGCGATGTGCGGCAGCGGTTGCGGATGATCAAAACAAATGCTGGAGTGCTGGAACAGCGCAGAAGTTCAAGGCTGCCCAGCAGCCATCGCAGTGAGCGCCAAAGGGCAGAGTTAAGTGCCGCTACGCCTGGCGCGGCACGGCTATTACCCTTGTGCAACCCTTACACAGCCAACGTATAAACAATCGGCCCTACACAGGTGACCTTTGGGTTGCGGCAGACAGCAGAAGCAAGCCGCAGCAGGCAGCGTACGAGCCAAAGCGACGGCAGGCGGCGGCGCAGGCTGGCGGCGGCACCTGCAGCCTGGCCGAGTGCGCTCTTTGCACGGCGCCAGGGCGTGCATATTTAGCACACTGCTCACCGCATGTATACCAGCTGATCTGCTTGCTGCCTGCGCCAGCCGCGGGAACGAAGGGCACCTTCTTGTCGACCAGCGAGTTGTACAGCACCAGCTGCGGCTCCGAGGAGTCCCCATTAGAGCAAGACCCGCACGGGGCCTGCCACACGCGCTCCATAGCAAGTGTGAAAGTGCCCGTCGGAAGTGGAGAGGAGCTAGGGGCCGGCACGCAGCCCAGGCGGAGCACAGGTGAATGCACTGACCTGCGATGATCGGGGGAGGCGGTTCCAAAGCTAGACTACCCCCTCCGAGCTAGGCTGGTTTGCATGCTGCGTCTAGCTGGCCTAGGCTGCACGCAGCGCGTGCATCTCGCCGATGCCCACGTACTCCTTGGTGAAGTCCGTGCGACGCCAGGATGCCAGAACCTTAAAAATGTTCAACCTGTTGCCTTTGCTCTTCAGGGGCTCGAGCAGGCCCGAGTATGCCGCCGCGCAGGCATCTTTCGAAAATGACGCACTGCAGTGGGAGTTTGGGGCATCTGCGTGGTGAGCCCAGGCTGCGGGCTGTGCCAGCGGTGGCTCCTGGTGTGCTCTGCTTGCACTGCTCCCCTAGGCAGCATAACCGACACTTAATGGGCATGGCTTGGTCCAAAGAGCAATGGGGCCGCGGCGGGGGACGCGCTCCAGCCGCTGGCAGCGCCGCCACTCCCACCGAGCGGGTGGGGGGAAGTGGGCGTGTATGCGCCGGTCTGCCGAGTGGGAAGCTCCGCCACTCTCAGCATCCCAGCCGCCCACACCTGCTCTCTTCCTCTCCCCCACGTCCTGCCAGGTTGCTGGCCATCCTGGTCGTGGCCCGCTTCACTTTCAATGCTCTCCTGAGGGGCCCGACACGCCGCCTGTCGCTGGCACGGAGCGGCGGTGGCGGCGGCACCGGCAGCGGCAGCAGCGGCAGCGGCGGCAGCAGCGGCAGCACCCAGTTGGAAGCAGAGATGCAGGCCAAGCGGCTGCTGGAGGAGATGTGGGTGACGCTTGGCAACAGCGTCATTTTGGGAGCGGCGCTGTTTGTCATGCTGCGCAGGTGAATACAACGCTGGCAGGCTGGCAGCGGGGTGTACTGGCATCCTGGCAAGTGCTGCGTAGAGCCCATATGGCAGGCAGCGCCGTCCGGGAAAGTGCTGTGTAGTGCTCACATGATTGGCAGGGGATCTCAGTGTCCTGGCATTGCTGTGTAGTGCCCACACATGTGCTGCTTTGCGGCAGCAGGCGCGCGAGCGAGCAGCTGCAGCCGTGCCGGGCACGCGGGGGTGCTGTGGCGCCTCCGCCCGGTCGCTGAGGTGGCACGTGTCAACGCCGTCTGCGCTGCCTCGGCACCTGCCGCCTGCTGCCTGCCAATAATCTGTGTGCCGCCTCCCTGCCTCTGTTTATTTGGTGCAGGAACGGCGGCTGCTGGTTTCTAGACACCTCCACCTGCCTGGCAGGATGGCCCAACCTGCCTGCCGACCCGGCGGTCAAGTTTTACTACCACATGGAGCTGGCCTGGTACCTGCACATGCTGCTCAAACCCGTGCTGCGCTACGGCCTAACGGGTGCGCGGTGCTGCGCTGCCCTGTGCTGTGCCGTGCTGTGCTGTGCTACGCGGCGCTGTGCCGTGCTGTGCAGTTCTGGATAAATTGTCCCCAACTTTATGAGTGGGTATCCGTTCATGCACCCCTGCGTGCTCACGCGCAGCACATGTCCCTTCCACGTGCACCCCTGTACGCAAGACCGCTGCTGCCTCCCCGTGGCCTTGAATTGCAATTGATTGATTGGTTGGTTGGTTGATTGCAGACGGGCGTGACATGCTGATCCACCATGGCGCCACGCTGGCTCTCATCCTGCTGTCCCTGGGTGAGTGGCGCGCATGACTCCTGCGTGACAGTATTACTCCGCGGACATCCTTTCTATGCAGTCCTGTGTAGATACAGCACTGAATCCAATACTCCGCAGCTACTCCCTGTATCATCACAACATCCACACCAGCGCCCAGCGCACCTTTTGCAGCTCTGAAGCTATGGGGAAGCCAGCCGCCGCCCTGCCCGGTGAAGCGGCAGGCTGCTGGGATGCACGGGCCGCTCTGCCTGCCTGCCCACCTGCACCTCGGCCTGCAGTTGAGTTGCATGCACCCAGCCACCTGCCCTTCTGCCTCTGCCTGCCAGCCCACCTGCCTGCCTGCCAACCCACCGCCGCCCCTGCCCCCTCCCGCTCCATCTGCAGGCACCAACCTCACGCGCACCGGCGTGGTTGTGCTGGCCCTCTTTGCCATCTCCAACCCGCTGCTCCACCTGGCCAAGATTTGCAACCAGCTCAGCCTGGGCCCCCTCAAAATCGGCGGCTTTGCCCTGTTTGCGGCCACCTTCTTCGTCTCACGAGTCCTGCTGGTGCCCTGGGCGGTGCTGCGGGTGACGGCGCTGGAAACCAGGTGGGCACCTGTTTGCTGTGTGTGTGTGCCCCGCTTCGTTTTTGCATGTGCAGGGGTGGGTGGGTGACGGCGCTGGAAACCAGGTGGGCGGACGTGCTTTTTGGGGCGAACGTGCTTGTTGTGTCCTCTTTACCTTGTTGTTGTGCCCTTGAGAATGCTGGCTGGGCCAGTGGGTGGCGGCTGCTTCGCCCTGCTGCTGTGGCATACCCGGATGTGGGTGGGTGACTGTGGTGGAAACCAGGAGGGGGGCCTCGCTCCTTGAAGCACGTGTGCGATGATGTTGGGTGGGTGGCGGGGCTGGGAGCCAGGTATGCGGCCGCGTTGCTTCCGCCTCTTTCCTTTCTGTCGTCTTTGAGAATGCTGGGTGGGCGAGTGGGTGGCGGTTGCGTGTTTCCCGCTGGTGGGGCATACCCGGGGGATGTGGGTGGGTGACGGCGCTGGACGCCAAGCACACGCGGCTGTGTGTCTTCTGCTCCTCTTTTGCGTATGCGGGACGGGAGTTTGTGACTGAGTGGGCGCCATGTGGGCAGCTGTGTGTCTTCTTCTTCTTTACAGACGCGGAGGGGGGTGCGTGAAGTGGGTGCGCAGCCCTTTCAGCCCTTTGCAACCCTTCAATACCCCCCCGCACGTCACCGCCCTCTATCAACCCTCTCCTGTGCCGCAGGCGGCAGATTCTGTGTGCTGCCAGCCACTTCACCAGCCTTCTATACTCTCACCCTCACATCTTTCTGAGCCCACACATACTCCTCAAGTCACCCTCTTTCTACACCCTCTCCTGTGCCGCAGGCGGCAGATCCCCTATGCAGTGGAAGACTTCCCCACCATCTACCTGGTGCTCAACACCCTGCTGGCGGTGCTGTACCTCATGCAGCTCCTGTGGATGAAGGGAATACTGCGGGTGCTGCGGTGAGGCGGGGGGCGGGGAGGAGCAGGCGGGGGGAATGAGAGAGCGTCACGCCTCAGAGTGGGGTGAAGGGCAGTCAGAGCGGGGTGGAGGGCATACTGCGGGTGCTGGGTGAGGGGTGGGTGGGGCGGGGCAGGCTGGGCGGGGGAACACAAGAGAGGGACACCTCGACAGTGGGGTGAAGGGACGGCCGGAGGGGGCAGGTAGGGGCATGAACCTCAAAGTGGGGTGAGGGGGCAGGCAAGGGATGGCGGGAGGGAGGCCGGGGGGCACGCATGGTGGGGCGTGCGGAAGAGGGAGCCCTGCCAGTCCATGCGCCTCTGTTCATACTTGGCACCGTCGACACCTGCCAACAATCTCTCGACTTAAAGCAAACCCCTTTCGACCTTCAGCAAACCCCTCTCGACCTACAGCAACCCCCCCTCTTGACTTAAAGCAAACCCCTCTAGACCGACCCGTCGTCACGTGCCACTTGCCGCCCAAACCTCCCGCCCGCTTGCAGGAGCGCGGTGAGCCACGGCAGCGACGCAGCCAGCCGCATGAGCGCCAAGATTGACCCAGCCAAGCGCTACGCTGTGTCCGCTGAGCCCGCTGGGCCCGCTGGGCCTGCTGGGACCGCTGGGCAGGCGGGGCAGCAGGCGGGGCACGACGACGGCGCGGCGGCAGCGGCGACAAAGGCGGGCCAGCCGCCCAACGGCAGCTGCGGCAGCCCGGCCTCGGATACCGTGCCCGTGGCCGTGCCCTGCAAGCAGCGAGGGGCCGGCAAGGGTGGCCAGGGGCAGGAGGGGGTGCCGCTCACGCCCTCCCCAGAAGAGCCGCCAGCGCTGGCCCCGCCCCAGGCACAGGGCGCTGCAGCCGCCGCCGCCGCCGGCAGCCGCAAGAAGAAGTGAGGGGCAAACCCTGTTGACTGATTCAAAATAAATGCCACGACTCACAAGTGCCTCGGCGCAAAGCGTGTGTCGTAAAGCTCGCGCCACTTCAGCCCTGCCGCTGCATTCGGCAGCACCCCCCTGTTGTTTACATCACTTTCAATGCACCATGCTACGCTCGACCGCGCGGCCCTGTTGTCACCAATCAATGCATACAAGTGCCCCCTCGCCTCCCCTTGTGCCTCCTCACCTTCCGCCAGCTCCCTTCCTGCCCTCACGGCACCCTCTGCTGCAATCGACCCGCCCTTTTGTCCCCAACACAGCGTGATCTGATTTGAACGCAGTGCTTTGCATTGGCGCCCCATGGCTTGCCACGCACACATTGACTTCGCCCTCCCCCGATTGTTTTGGGGGTGCATTGAAAGCGCAGGCTACTCCCTGCCCACTTTGTTGCCCAGCTATCGCCCAGCAGCAGCCTTCTTTTGCCCAGCAAGCACTCAGTTGTTTCTCTATTTCTGTCGTCAAGCATCCCCTGCCAGCCACCTGCTGTCTGTCAATGTGTTGTGTCGGTGTTACATGGCACTTTCAGGAGCAGCGCCGCCGCTGGGCAGCGTGGTTGAGCGTGGAATGGAATGTCAGGCCGAAGGGCAGGCGGCACAACAGGGAGATAACATGTACACAAGAGTTTGATGCACCGAGGGAGGGGAAGAGCGAAAACCGGTGCAGCCCAGAGCGCGGGGCGGGGCGGCAAATTAGGGGGGAGACAGGCGTGGGCGCCAGGCGCACTTGTGTGCCACCCAGTGCGCGTGTGGCCCGTGTATACAGAGGGGGAGTGTTGGAAGACTGATGTTTGCGTTTGATTCTTGCTGCAGCTGCAAGGTGCCGGCCCGGCGCTCTGCTGGCAGCAGCGGGAGCGGCGCTGAGGGGAGGGGCGGGCAGCAGCGGGCGCTGCGTGGCAGCAGCGCCGGACATGAAAATCGCAGAGGGGGGATTTGAAGGGCATAAAGGGATGGGCGGGGCTCCTGGTGCCGAGCGCGACTACTTGTGACACAACAGAATGCACCGCAGGGCGGTTGGTGAGCAGTGGATCGTGGGCCACAGAGCACCACGCTGTGCGCCGACACGCAGCACAGCATGCTGCCGCCGCTGCGTAACAGGGTGTAGGCAACCTGGGCACAGCGTCCAGCTGGCCAGGCGCACGCTGGCACAATCACAGCAGGCAGTGTATCAGTCATCCAGAGGATCACCAGCGGATACTTGGTGTCAGCATGTGCGAGACGGGCGGCTGCCAGCACGTCAGCCGTCGGCCGCTGTCAACGCATCAGCCGTCAGCCGCTGTCGGCGCACCACTCGTCCCCGCCAGCAGCTGATCAGTCGCGGCTACACGCTGGCCTGAGCGGCATTTGTGGCTCCTCAATCGTCGCCGCCGGCAGCAGAGTCGTCCACAGGATCGGGATGCAGCATCTCTGGGTGGGTGGGTCCCGGGGCCTGCGGGCACCAACAAAGCACGCAGGAAGGAAAGGAGGTCAGCTGGAATGCTGACGAAAGAGAGGTCTGCTAGCTAGCAAATGGGCGCAAAGGTTCAACCACTCCCTTCAGTACTGTTGCATGGCGGAAACGAAACCCAAGCATGCAGACACATGCTCCGTTCCCAGCACATGCATGGGCAGCGGCTTTCAAACCGTGCATCACCGCCCAGCTGCGAGGGGTCCTGCCACCGGTATGGAGCCCAATATGCGGAGGATCTTGCAAAGGATTTTGCCACCCGCCTGCACCCCAATCGGCCTCCCACCGCCACACAGCTCATGTGATGTGTGTGTGAAAGGCAGCCACCAAAGAGGCACACGAGTAGAGTGCAGCATGTCATCACAATCCACACACGTGGCCCACCCACCGGCGAGGGGCCCACGGCGTGGCTCCCATGGTGAAAGATGTCGCCGTTTTTCTTTTCTTTTCTTTCCTTTCTTTCTAAGACGAGCACAAAGACCGGTGACTTGTTTTTTCTTCTCAAAAAGAACAAACAAAGGAACAAGGGATCGCCCACCTGCGAGGGGTCCACGGCTGGCGTGGATCCCATGGTGAATGAAGTCGCCACCGTCTCCCGCATCAGCTGCGCATTCTCTTCAGACACCAGCTGCAGCTCCTGCACCCACTCCCGCGCAATCTGGGCCCGGATCTCCATGATGCGCTGCGGTGGGGCAGGGTGAGGGGAGAAATATGCAACATATTAATACACTCACCCCCCACCTGTCCCGTGAGACCTTTGCTGGCTGCCCCTGGACTTGAAATGCGCGCGAGGTGGCAGCGTGATTACTATGTGGGATGTGTCGACAGGAAGCAAGTGGAGTTGGGGGTTGTGTGGTCAATCTGGGCGCGGATCGCCATGATGCATGGGGCAGGGTGAGGGCAGTGCAGTGCAGTGCATGTGAGTGAGGTGGCAGCGTGAAGGCAGTGCAGTGCATGTGTGGGGCAGGGTGAGGGCAGTACAGTGCATGTGAGCGAGTGGCAGCGTAAACACTCAAGGGGAAGTGTCGATAGGAAGCAAGTGGGGTTGGGGGTGGTCGCAATCTGGGCCCGGATCGCCGTGATGCGCTGCACAGCACCGGGGGAAGCGAATGGTTTCAATGTGGCCGAGGGCAGGCAGCAGGAGAGTGTGTGGGGGGGAATACTGGCACAGAATGAGTGCGGATTTGATTTGGCCCTGCGCTGCCACCAAGCTATGCATGCTGACACACACACACACACACGCTACAGACCAGTGAGCATCTCCGCTTTCTCGAAAGTATGCTATGCATGCTGAGACACACACACATATATTGGACATAGACCAGTGAGCTGCTGCGATTTCTCAAAAGCATGCTGACATACACATTCCAAGGCATGCTTGGTTCTGTTAAACATAGACCAGGGAGCTGCTATGCCGTTTTTGGGTACGCATGATGTGCATGCCGTGGAAATGGCCCCCACATGCTGTGCATGCTGTGGTACACACCTGTGCCAGCTGGCGGGGGTCCACTCCCAAGGAGGCCGACTTTGCGAAAATCGTCTCCCGCCCTGCAGGCAGCGGGTGCACAAGCAGGGGTGGGCGGACAGCTGGTGCGGCGCTGTATACGCTGCAAGCCTTGAAGCGCTTTTATATCGTTAAGAAGGAAGCGGAGCAACCAATTGGAAAGCTCAGGTATGTCGTTTGTGTCATGCAGGCATGGCGTGCAGGCGCCTGCTCACGTGTGGCAAGCTAGATGGCAAGGCAGAGAGGCCTGCCCTGCCCAGTCTGGCCCGACACCCCGAAGGAGGGCGCCCCACACCCCAGCAACCCACAGTTGTTCTCACAGACCAAAGGATGGATGGCAACGCACACCAAACAAAGAACCAGCACAGCAACACATAGCTCTTCCAGTTACCATTTACATATGAAAAAACAGCGCATGCAGGCTCACCGTAGAAGTTCCAGCTCGTCTGCTCCACCGGCATGCTGAGCAGCTTCTTCAAAAAGGTCTCCCCGCTCACATCCTCCCAGCTGCCGCGCTGCAGGCACACCGGGTCAGCAGCACAGGGAGCAGCGGAGGGGACAGTGTTGGACGCAGCGTCAGCACAGGGAGCAGCGGAGGGGACAATGTTGGGCGGGAGTGCAAGCGGCCGTTTGTGACTGGCATCCCCTGCCCCATGAATGCCCGCAGCAGGCTTACTGAGTGCCTGCCGGCTGCCCGCTGCCCCCAGCATGTGTGCAACATGGCAGTGCTGAGCTAGCAGCATGCGCAATAGATGTCCGCAGCATGTGGCCAACATGGCGGGACTGAGCTGGCGGCAGTGCTGAGCTGGTGGCAATCTCTGAGCTGGCGACAGTGATGCGCTGGCAGCAACCTCCGAGCTGGCGGCAGTGCTGAGCTGGCAGCAATTTCTGCGCTGGCGGCAGTGCTGAGCTGGCAGCATCGCTGAGCTGGCGACACTGCTGAGCTGGCACCCCACCTTTGGGATGGGGTTGTCTTGCATGTAAAACTCCTGCAGTGGGGCCACGCAAAGAGGGGGCAGCATTCAGGTCATCACCAGCACCAGAGCGCACCCACAGCTGAGGAGGGTGCTAGAATGCACAGCTAGAATGCACAGCTGAGAAGAAAGCTGAGTGCTAGAATGGTCCTTGGTAGCTGAACAGACATCTGGAGAGGGCGGACAGCCAGCGTGTGGCAGCACCCTGCCTGCCCTCGCCCCAGCCACGGCCAAGCAGGCCTGGGCAGGACGGCAGCACAGAGGCGCTGTGGGAAGCGGCAAGAGGTACCACAGCAGTACCCCCCCGGGCACAGTCACTTCAGCTTCCCGGCTCACTAGCTCCCTGGCGGAGGTGACCCACATCCGGGGGGAGCAGCCTCATTTCCCCTCCCCCACCACTGCTGCCACGTGTGCTGTGCCTCACCAGCCATTGCATGAGTGTGGGGTTGAGCTCGCTAAAGTAAAAGAGCAGCGTCTTGGCAGCGCTGCAAAGCGGGTGGGGGCAGAGGAGGAGAGCAAGTCAGAAGCGATTTTTAAATCTATTTTTTTTGCGAAGAAAAAGCCTTGATTTCTCTGCTAATCAAGAGAAGACTGCCCACGGCTGTGCCTGGGCTGGCGCCAGCGCCGGTCCCAGCAGTGCACCCACTTGTTCTGTGCATCGTTCCTGCAACACGCTGCCCATCCTGGCTCCCCTTGATAGCTCCCCTGTGGACTTGAAAATATATGATTCATTGTTCGACTGAAGTGGGGCTCACCGCTCTGTGAGCAGTCCCAGCAGCCGGTCACGGTTCACGTCACGCAGCGGCGTCTCATCTGGGCTGCGTTGCCTGCAGGGCAGGGGCAGGAACAGGATTCACACTAAGAGGGCTGTCAGAGCGGGTGGGAGCACAACCACCGCCAGTGCCGCCAGCACGAACACTGTCAGCTAGTGCCAGCGCACGTGCTGCTCTCCGCATTGCCCTGCTCCTTCTGGTAGTGTGCACCATGAGGTCCGGCCATGAGTCCGTGCCTGGTGGCCAGCTAGGCAGGTGAAAAAGGCAGAGAAGGCACCCACCGCTCGCGCCGCGGCCGCTCTGCAGACGCCTCGCGGGCCGCCGCCTGCTGCCGGCCGTGCTCACTGCGCCGCGGCCGGCCGCTGCCTGGCGCGCGCCGCTCGATGTGTTCGTATTTTCCACGCCAAGAGTTTCCCGCTGCCCCAGCGCCAGGGGCCGCGCTGGCCAGCACTTGCCGCGAGCCGGGGCGGCTCAGGCTGGGACCGGCGGCATACATGAAGGGGAGCCGCTGTTGTCGGCGATCAGGGCAGACGTCGGCACGCTCCGATACTCCCCCGGCCTTGCAAGCGCGCCCTTCCACGCACAGCCAGCTGGCAAATGGTAGGCTCGTGTGAGGCTGGGCGTTTCCTATTGGCGAGCTGCAGCTACCATATGATGCATAAGTAGTCAAAACGATTGCCTGCAGGCGTGAGGGAGACTCCGAACTGCAGTCAACCATGTTGGCCTGGCCATGTTGCCCTTGCAACAGACAGCAGTTTGCAGCCTGATCAGTTTGATTCATGAAACTGGTTGCAAGGTGCCGACATGCGGGCCTGCACCTGAGAATGAAGCATCACAGGAATGTGCAGTCCACCCAGGCCGCTCCCGAAACGGCCCCTGCAGGGCTGCCACTGCCGGTCCCTCGTTCACCTGCATGGTTCACCCGGGCTCGTTCACCTGCATCGTGGCATTACCATTGCTCGCCATGGGTATAAGCGCCTATTTATAAATGTACTTTGCAACTTGCGTCGTGTCGTGCAAGCTGCAAGCTTTTTTAGAATGGCATGCAGGCGCGTAGGTTCAGAGCGCATGCAGGCGGGACAACTAACTTCGGAGGCAGGCCGCAACATTCGCTCTCTGTCGTGCGACCTGCTGCTGCCCGCGGCATGTCTCCATGCACTTTTGTTACATTTGCGCCGCGTGCAACAGGCGCACAGCAGCGGAGGCTACTTTGAACATGCAGGTGCGGCTAGCCGCACAGAGAGCAGCTTTCTGGGCGAGTGAAGAAAACAGGGTGCAAGAAGAAGGGCAGGGCCGAGGCGCATGCAGCAACTAGTTGTGCGTGCAGCGCTCAAAGAGGAGGCGGTGATGGCACAACGGGGGCCAAGACACGCATGCTGTGCGGAGCGGTCGGCAGGGCATGGCAGGGCAGGACAGGGCAGGGCAGGAGAAGTTGACCACATGTGTGCAGGAAGGAGGGGTGCCAGGGTGTGTACAAAGCGACACAGCAGCACTCAGGCAGTGGCCGCATGGCGTCAGCAACACAGGCAGGAGTGGGGCCCGGGGTGTTGTGTATAGTACAGGGGGCGTGCAAAGTGCAGAATGGCAGCAAAGATGGCGTGCAGAGGAGAAAGGGAGCCTTTGTGGCTGGCTGGGGGGGAAGTGGCTCTGCCTTGTGCTGAGCTGGCGCTGCCCTAACGGCGGGCGGGTGGGCAACTGGTCCGAGCCTTTGCGCCGATGGTACAGAAACGATACAGCAGTACAAGCGCTTGGAAGATGGGTTCAGTGGCTGTTGAGTTGAGTGAACGGCGCAGCAGCAGGGGCTGCGCTTGAGAGAGAAGCTAGTGTACACTTTGAAGAGGTGTTTGGGGTTGGGGTTGCATGCAGGTGAAGCAGGGAGGGGTGACCCCCAGAGCAGCGCCGCCAGGCGGCAGCAGCATGCTTTCTTGTGTGGCTAGCCCGACACAGCTGGCTAGCTGCCTAGGCTAGCTGAGCTGGCTGGCAACTCTCAAACCTTGCTGGACGGCTGGGGTGGCAACAATTGTGGCCTCAGGAATGGTGGTGCAGACACGGGCGGGGGGATGCTGGCGGCGGGGCATTGGGAGAGAAGAGGGAACTGCCGTCCTCGGCGGGCGCACGCCGCGTGCCAGGCTGGCGCCAGCGGGGCGTGCCAGCTCACCAGGGGGCCTCGTCCAGCACCATCAAACCCAGGTACCTGGAAGAGGGGTGGGAGGGGGGTGAGCAGTGAGCAGCAATGTGACATTGCTAAAGTTAGATCACCTCAGTTGAGTCAATCGAGCCGCAGGGCAGCGTTATGGGCAGAGAGCAGCAGCAGGCGGGGGCAGGGCAGTGACAGGGCAGTCCCAACAGACCTTTGCTGGCTCCCCCCTGGGCTTGAAATCTAGTTGATTGATTGATTGATTGATTGATTGATTGATTGATTGATTGATTGGGTGGCTGCCGCCCTGTACCCACCCCTTGCCTCGAAGCCTCCCCACTGAACGTGCCCACATGCACCGCAAATTGCTGCTCCTCGTTTCGCCCCTCTCAACAGCGCGCCGCAGGTCTTCCCATGACTCGCATTGCACCCCGCATGCTCCTGCCGCCTTCACTGACTCTCCCGCCCGCTACTCGCATCAAATCCCCACCCGATCAGCCCAGTACAGCCCAGCGTAGTTCCCCCAGCAGCCCACCTCTGCTCTGCAGTCTGCGGCTCCCGCCCTCCAATGATGCGCAGCAACTCCTCCCGGTCCACGCCCCGCCCCACGCCATAGGCGTGCAGGCGCACGCATGCCTGCTCGTCTCCCAGGCGGGACGCCATGTCAGCCGCCTCGCGGGACTGCAGCGGCACGCCAAGGTCGGGTGGGCATTTCCCTTGCCATGGGTTGTTTCGAGGTGGCAGCAGCATTGTGGGTTGCGGGTTCTCAGTGGGACGCTGATGGCGTTAAAAGTGGCAGGGGGATGACAAGTGAGATGTGGGGTGGGGTGGGGTAGGGTGCTCATGTCACGCCACGCCACCCATACGCTAAACCAAGACGTAGAGACACCACTGTTGCAACAAGAGCCCTGCGAGAACCCACCTGGCTCGACTCGATTCGGCTGATTGCGAGCTGCGCCAGCACACGACACCTTCACCCCGTGCCAAACCGGTAGGGCTAGGGTTGAAATTCGAAACCTTAGGTTATACCTTGAACCATGAACCATATACCCCCACTTCGATGAGCCGTACCGCTTCTTTAACTTGAGTGTCCACCTGGCCAGCACACGGCTCAACCCCAGCGCACCTTGTGCCAACCCATTACGTACACTATTAAAAGAGAGCATGGCTGCACCCCCACCCACCTGGTGCGAGTCTATGCGCCCGTCGGTGCCCACCTCACCTCACTTCGCCCCGTGCTAAACTGTCACATAGACCACCATTTAATTGAAACTTGCGTGCCCCTCTGCAAGCAGGTCTTTTCTTTTCTCTTTCTCCCACATCACACACCACCATCAAAACATGGCGGTGCAGGACAGGAATGCACCCCCACCCACCTGGTGCGAGTCGATGCGCCCGTCGGTGAGCAGCGCCAGCACGCGGTGTGTGCGCGGCCCCAGCGGCTTCAGCAGCTGCCCCGCCTTCTGCACAGCCAGGGCTATGTTGGTGCCGCCGTTCATGCGGTGCTGCGGCAGGGAGGGTCGGGCAGGGTTGGATGGGGGTACAAGGGAGATGAGCAGGCACGGCCTGCAAGCCTGCTAGTAGTGGGCTGTGCGAGCCACAGCTGCTCAGCAGCCTTTCTCCTTTCGTCGTCGCCGTCACAGCCAGCACATGATTTGTTGCCATCTTGTGGTAAGCAGGCACGAGAACAGGGAGGGAAGATGAGCAGCCACAGCCGTTGTTTGTTGCACATGCACAGGCAGCGGCGCCGCTGGCAGCGGCACAGCGGCGCCGCACTGTTCGAACCCTTGCTGTGAAAAGCAGGCGCAAGCGGGCAGGGGGGACGGTTTGTCAGGGGCAACAAGCCAAGCAGCAGGCATCCAAGCCGCTCGCGCACCAGCCAGGCAGAGGGCAGCAGACTGAGTAGCCCACCCCTCCCCGCACCATGTTTGTCACCAGGCCCCGCTCCCACTCCCCTCTTCTCGCCATGTTTCCCACCAGGGCCCGCTCCCACTCCCCTCTCTGCCCATGTTTCCCACCAGGGCCCGCCCCTACTCCCCTCTTCTCGCCATGTTTCCCACCACATCCCGCTCCTACTCCCCTCTCCTTCCATGTTTCCTACCAGGCCCCGCTCCCCCTCTGCTTCCCCTCACCATGTTTGCCATCAAAGCCTCAAACTGCGTCACATCCACAGCCACTGGCCCCTGCAGACAGGGAGGGAAGCAGCATGGGCAGCGGAGAGAGGCCAACTGAGCTCCACTGGGGTCTACTTGGCTGCAGGCAGCTGCAGGGGGGGCAGATATAAAGCGGGGGCAGCAAGAGGCTGGCCAGAGGCTGCCTTGAAGAACACACACCCGCACACGCAGCTGGGCTGCCTGCGCCAGCGGCTTGCCGAAAGCGGTCAAGTGGCTTGACAAGGAACCGTCAACAGCGCCTGGCGATGCACAGGTGCCTGTCGCTTGCCTCACACCCAGCTTCTCATCACTTCACAAGGCAGGGTGTGGCCACAAACACTCACAACGTTTGCCCACAAGCCCTCGCAACATGTGTCCACAGGCCCGGCCTTGTAAACCTCGTGTGCCCTCCCATCTCCCGACGGCAACCGCCCCGGGTGCCCGCCCACCTCCCCAGCCCACCTGCTCCACTCGCACGTCGTTTGAAAACTGGATGACGGCCACGCGGCTGCGGGGGCCGTGGGGAGCTCCCGCCAGCTCACGCACCGCACCGCTCATGAAGTCAGTCATGACACGGAAGTCCTCCTCAGTCACGCTGCCTGCATGGGGGGAGGGTGGTTGAGTGAAAAGGCAGAGAGAAACACTTGGTCAGGCAGCTTCCTCAAGTCAGGAGGTCAGGTCTTTCATCACCCTGAAGTACTCCTCGGCCACGCTGCCTGCAAGAGGAACGTGCGTTTGAGTCCAACCCATGTCAAATGAAGGGGGGAAATAACAGTGTCACTCGCATGTCGATCATCACACGAAAGTTCTCCATGGTCACGCTGCCTGCATGGGGGGAGGGTGCGTTTGGAAAGACGTGCAGAGGCAGGGTCCCCTTCACTGCCGCATTGTTGGTCTCAGTTACTTCACAAGGCAGCTGCCTCGTGTCATGAAGCGCTCCCAGGGCCGCCCTGCCTGCAAGGGAGGACGTGGCAACACAAAGTCATGAGAGAAGGACAACAGCATGAGAGGGGACGTGTGTTGCCGCTTCCTTCAAGAAGGCCCCGGACAGGGCAGCCTGAGCATACACTGTGATGACTGGGTCTAGTCCAGTCTGTACAGCCTTTCACATCCAATGAAAGAGGATTCAACTGTCACGACTTGCAAATTGTGTGGCTCAAGGCGTGAAGCTGATGTCAACACACACTCAGCCGACCTGCCCACCAGGGCCGCTAATGCTCCTGCACTGCCTGGCGAGGCAACGCTCTGCCTTCCCCTCTCTCTGCAACCAGGCAAACCTCCGCCTCTGCCTCTCTCAAGCTCTTCCTCCCCCTCTCCCAGTGGTCAGGCGAAGCTGTGCCTCCCCCATTCCCAGGCCTAAGGCTTTGCAGGGCACGCAGGCAGGGCGATGTGTGTGTCCCTACTCTACTCATCCCTCACTTGATTCATCCATCCACCAGGACCACACCAAGCAAAGTTCTTCCTCCCCCTCTCCCAGACCTCAGGCCTCTCAAGGCATGCAGGCAGGGCGCTGTGTGTCCCTGCTGGCCGGGGCGCAGCTCCAACAGACTAGCAAAACACAAACACACACACACACACACGCGCTCCACCACGACTCACCGGACCCATCAACCAGGAACACCAGGCACAGCTCTGGCTCCTCCCCCTCTTCGGCTGGGGCCGCCTGGATCTCCCCCTCCTGCTCCGCCTGCTCCCCCTCCTGCACCTGCCCCGGCTGCGCCGCCGCGGCGGCTGCGGGGGCCGCTGGTGCTTGTGCAGGGGCGGCC
>JTEE01000031.1:1023208-1040002 GCA_002896455.3 Chlorella sp. ArM0029B
GCCCGCTCACCCTCACTCACCGGCTGCGCTCCTGCCGCTTACTCCTTCCCTCCCCTGTGTTTGTGTGCAGGGGTGTGGTGCTGCTGAACGCTGCCGGCCGGTTTGAGGACCCTGCAGAGGCAGCGGCCGCCGCAGCGCTGAAGGCGCAGCAGCAGAGCGGGTGGGAGCAGCTGGTGGAGAAAGGTAGGGGGCGTGTGTGGGTACTTGAGGTATTTCGGGATTGTGGAACGCTGCTTTGCAAGGGAAGGGGCTGGCAAGGGAAGGGGCAAAGGCAGTATATTTTCCTCAGTAAGAGCCAGTGCGGCTGCTTGGCTGATGCCAGCACAACCAATCCTTGAGAGGAGGCAGTGTGGCTGCTGGGCGGGCGCCAGCAGAGCCAGCTGCTCTCCCATGCCCCACGTGGCAGCTGCGGCTGGCAGCAGCACCCTCTGCACTGGCATGCCGCGCACAGCGCCGCACAGCGCAGCGCCGGGGGCAGCGCGCTGTGGTTGGCGCTGCGCACGGTGCATTCATTCGCCGAGGTTGATTGGGTTGTGCATTTAAACAGCTGCTTGCACGGCCCAACCTGAACGCTTGTGCGTGTCGACGTGCTGTGGCCATGGCCCTCACCGCGCCTCAAATACACACATCCATACTTGAAGGGGGTGCCCCTGCTCTCACCCCAGATCTGCCCCCTCACCCCCTGCTTGCCCTCCTGCCTGTCTGCCTGTCTGCCTGCCTGCCTGCCTGCCTGCCTGCAGCTGCCACCGCTGTCAAGCGTGGCGTCGTGCTGGGCTCCTTTGTCTTCACCAAGCAGCCGGCCCGCATCCGGCAGGTCCTCCGCCAGGTGGGTGTGAGCCACGCAAGAGTGCACTTTTCTACTACTGTTAGATAACTGATTCACCCTATTCAACTTATATCAACTTATTTAACTTCAACTAATTTACCCATTTGCGTGTGCAGGTGTGTGTGAGCAAGTCCAACGTCCTGATTGCAACATCACTTCTCGGTAACTGATTCACCCTGTCTGCGTGTGCAGGTGTTTGTCAAGGAGGCCAACGTCCAGAGTGCAGCACTACCTCTTGATAACTGATTCACCCACCTTAACCCTATGTAAGTCTGACTGATTCGCCCTGTTTGCGTGTGTGCAGGTGTATGTGAGCGAGGCCAACATTGACGACGACCTGGTGCGCTCCATCTCCCTGCCCGCCCAGGACCCCAACGCCCCAGAAGTGTTCTTCCGCGTCATCACGGGTGGGTGGCGGTACCGCAGCAGTGGCGTGGGTGGGTAATGCCTGCTTACCTGGCAGGCATCTCCCAAGGTGACGGCATGTTCTTCCACTTCATCTCTGGTACCACCGCAGCAGAGGGTACTGCCTGCGCCACACGTGGGGGTACCGCATCAGCACAGGCGGCAGCAATTGCCCCTGGTTGCGCACTGCCCTCTGTGCCACCGTCGTGGGTGCGGTGTAGTGAGTGGGTACTCGCATCATGCGGTGTTGTGATTGGGGTCTGTCACCCAAGACCTTTGTTGTCGCAGCACCCACCGCTGCTGGGTTGGCCCTCTGGCCGCGCCGCTGCCTGCCATGCCGAATGCAGCTTAGTAGCCGGCCTTGCCCCCATCCCGCACGCAACGTGTGGCGTCTTTAATCCCTCCTTCGTGCCTGCCCTGCGCCCCTCGTGTGTTGTGTGCAGCTCAGGAGCCGGCCCCTCCCCCCTCCCCCACGCAATGTGGCCTCCTCACCTGTCTTTGTGTGCATCATTTCCCCCCATTTATTCGGTCCTTTTTGTCCAAAAATAACAAAAATAAAAAATAAAATAAAACAACGTATCTTTTGTTGTAACCCCTGCCCTGCGCCCCTCTGCGTGTTGTGTGCAGCCCGTGGCGAGGCGATGAACCTGCTGCTGGACAAGCTGCAGGACATGCCTCTGTACCTTCTGTGGGGCGACAAGGTGGGTAGCTGCAGGTACCTGCCTTGCTGTGGTGGGCAGCTGCCTGGGTGCTGCTGCTGCCTGGGTGGGCCGGCTGCTTAGCTAGCGGCTGGGCAAGCTGCTGTGCTGGCTGGCTGCTTAGCTAACGACTGGGCAGGGCTGCTGGGCTGGTCCGGATGACGCCTCTCACGCACCAGCACAGCAGCCGCCTCCACGCCCGCTCGCCAGCGCTTGCGCTCTGCCTGCCCGCCCTGCCTGCCCTGCCTGCCTGCCCTGCCTGTGTGCCTGCCTGCCCTGCCTGCCTGCGCTTGCGCTCTGCCTGCCCGGGTGCGTGTGCACGCCTGGAGCATACCAATGGTGGCTGCAGCCTGCGCAAATGTGGCCTGTTGCATGCCCCACTCCCACCGGCCCGTCCCCCGAATGCTGCCGTTGCCCCTGACTGGTCCCGCCGCACCCTAAACCCTAAACCTTAAAAGCTTAAAAGCCTTTAAAGCCTGAAAGCCTTAAAGCTTAAAAGCCTTAAAACCTAAAACCTTAAGAGCTTAAAAGCCTAAAACGCCGTGAAAGCTTAAAAGCGATAAACCCTAAACCCTAAACCCGCTTGCAGGACCCCTGGTGCGTGCCGGCGCGTGCCACCCAGATCCAGCGCTACTACCCGGCTGCCCAGCGCACAGATCTGGACAGGTGGGGCCTGGGAGGGCTCGCTGCAACTTTTCCGGTTGCTGCAGCGGTGTACGGTGAATGAATGAATTGATGGGCTTGTTGTGACGGTGGGGGGAAGGTGCCGCTAAAGGGGGCGGCAGCACGCTGTGCATGCTCTGCGCCAGCACAGAGGCTGCCCCGAATGGCGTCGGCAAGCTGCTGCTTGCAGGCCTTCGACGGGATGACTGCAATCGCATGCGGTGCTTGCGCTAGTGCCACGGGCCTCTGTCCAAAGAAAAGGCCTCTCTCCAACAGGCCTCTCTAAAGAAGAAACATAACAATGTGCCTCGGGCCAGCCTGGGGCCTCTGCCGGGCAGCTCTGCTGACTGCCCATCGAGCTCACCATGCCTGCTGCTTTCCCCCTCCCCCTTTCCCTTGTGCAGTGGACACTGCCCGCACGTGAGTGACATGGCCTGCCCTCGTTTTGGCTGGCAGCAGCGGCTGGCTGCCACCTGGCAGCCACCTGGCAGCGTGTGGTTGTGGTTATTGGAGGGTGGCAGGCGGCGGTGGCTGTTGTTTGTTTTTGAGGGGGGCTTGTTGCATCAATCTCCGGGAGTTCAGCGGCGGTGGCTTGCCTCTGGGCAATGGGTCGGATGAGGGAGGGTGTGGACCGCCGGTTGCGAGCTTCTGGGGTGCCGGTGAACAGAAGAGGGCGAGAGCCGCGAGTGATGCTAGGGTTTATCCCCTCACGCCCTCATCACCCGGCACAAAACGTTTTCCAATCTTGACAGCCCGCCGGTGTGCTTTGGGGCAGCCGGGCAGGGCCTGAGGGCGGTGCTGGCTTGGTCCCTTGCCGCTGCAGGGGCTTGTTCTTTTCCATGAAATGTTATGGAGAAGCACAACAGAAGAGGCGGGGAGCAGGGAGGTTGTGGGTTTGTGTCCGTCGCTGCTCTCTCAACCACCTTTATCAATCTGTGCCTCCTTCTTTTCCACCCACCTGCCTGGTTGCAGGACGACTCTCCAGAGCTGGTCAACTCTAACCTGCTGCGCTGGGTGGCTGCACTGCCAAAGGAGGCAGGCGCCACGGCATGAGCTGGGCAGGCCGGAAGCTGCACTGCAGCCGCAGCCTGCGCAGGAAGGGAGGGCTCCCCGGGAGGGCTCCCCCACCTGACAAACGCATGCCCCCTTTTCAGCTGATATGATCAAATTTGACATTGAAATTTTCTCAATGATGTTCCTGTGCCCCTGTACCCCAGAAACTCTGCTGTAAATTCTGTACAGACAGATCAGAGAGGCTTGAGCCACCGCCGCCGTTGCCGTTGCTTGGCAGTGAGTGACCAGGTTGTGTGACACACCAGCCTACAGCGCTGCGCCCTGCGGCGCCTGACGTGCCTGTGGATCCAGTATTGCAGGTACGGCAGAGCAGGACCGGCGGCTCTGCAGGCAGGCAGAGTTGGTGATTCCTGAGCGCTGCGCCATGCATTCCGCTCCAATTTACTCCAGTGCCTCTCTCACATACAGTAACAGTGCTGTGAGGGGGACAAGGCAGTCTCATCGCGGGGTGGTCCGCGTGTCGAAGTCAGCCTACAATGCTGGGATTCCTCCACCTCTGCCACTTGTTCTCCAGCCTCCTATCGCTACCTGGCATTTCAGTGCACCATTTTCCGGGCTCACGCACTCCTGGAGTCTGCCTTGTGCTCGTCTCGGAGCCACAATCCACACTTGGTCATGGCAGCAGACAGCGTCTCTCTGGCACAGCTGCAAGCCCGGGCTGAACGTGTGCTGGAACGCCACATACGCATGGCATCAGGTGCGGAATGTTGAGCCTGGCGCCTGAGCGTGGTCCCGCGAGCCTTCATGCCCGCCGCCACACCAGGGCTTGATTTTGTCAAAAACTCTAGTCGCGCCCGACGGGTTGGCCGAACTCACCCGTTTGGAGCCTTCTGGAGGGAGAAACGCACAATTGGTGGGCCCCGTCACCTCCGGTTGTGTCGGCGGCTGTCCCAGCCGCTCTCCCATTCTTCCCTGGCTCTCCCATGTACTTCCTCCCTTACTGTTACACAGCTGCCATGTCAATGTCAATCCTGGTAGCACCATGCTTGCAGTATGCATTCCCTGTGGCCCTGCCAGGCGTTAAGGCTGCTGCTGCTGCTGCTGCTGCTGCTGCTGCTGCTGCTGCCGCAGCAGCCACCGCCTCCTCTGCTGCCGCCTCTGCCGCACGCACTGCTGAAACAAGCACTGCTCACAATGACGCACTGCTCACACCTTCTATGCGACCCCCTCTGTTCCCGCAGGCGCCCCGACGTCAGCCGTTTCCCGATCAGTCTCTATGGCGTCGCTGCCGAGCGCAGGCTCCGGCGCCGCCGCCTCACGGTCTGCCCTCTCAGCGGCGCTTATTTCCCAAGGCCTGGCCCCCTTCCAGACGCAGCTGCAGCAGTCCCCCAGCCCACCCACCTCGCCCTCGCAGCTCGGCTCTTCCTGCAGCAGCTTCGGCGGCAGCAGCGGCGGCAGCAGCCTGCTGGGCTCGTCCCTCTCTACCGGTACCCCCCGCTCAACTCTCACGGAAGCCCTGCGGCAGGCAGGCCTGGCGCCGCAGCCAAACGCCGTGTGCACCTGGGCGGCGTGCAGCGCGCGCTAAGCCTGGCCCTATGAGCGCCTGCGCCCGGTTGGTGCCGCGCAGCCCAAGCCCAGCCAACCACGACCCCCCGGCATCCAACAAATGCCCAGCCGTCCGGGGCCCCCCCGAACCCCCAACAAATGCCCAGCCACCCATACGTTGCTGGCCCAGTTTTGCACCCATGCACCCGTGCGTGCACGCACCTCTGCACAGCCATCCTCCTGCGTAGAATCTGAGTAGAAAGCGCCGCCCAGGCAAGCGCTCCCCACCTCTGCTGTATTGCAGTTTGCCCATCGCACTGTTAGCCTAGCCCAACTCACCCATGCCCCCCTCCCTCGGAACACAGGTACCCCGCCCACACCGCCCCTTGCATGCCAAGCACTCCCCCTAGGGAGAGCCACATACACACACAAAACACTTGCCCTGCCTCCTACCCCTACCCCTCGGACTGCCGCCGTTTGCGCCTCTCCCAACGCACGACGTACGCGGCTGGCTGCTGGTCCCTCCTTTGTGCAGCCCCTCCGGTCCCTTTTTTGTATCCATCATCTTCCACGCCGTTTTGATGCCGCTGGCGCCTACAGCCCTCCCTCTTTCACACCCCTCAAACCCAATCCGCTTGCAGCCTGCGACCCATCCCGTGGGGTCAAAGGCCTGCTGCCCTGCCTGCCCTCTGTCACAGCATGCACAGCTCTCAGAGAACGCCACCCCTTTCAGTGGCCTTCTGGTTATCTCATCCCCTGCCTTGTCCTGCCGTTTTGTCCGTGCCACCCCCGCGCATACGCCCCACCGCTTCCCACTGTTCCCCGTCCCCCCCATCCTTCCTTGCGCGGCAGGCCGCCTGCCACCCCGCACACCAGTGCATATTCCCCTCTGCCTGCCACCCCCCCGAAGTGCCCGGGGGCTCGTCCATTTGCTCCCGACTAGCATATAGCAGCGGCTGCCAAGTTTTGGTGCAAGGCCCGCCTGCCCCACCCTTCAACGCCAAAATTCGTCCCCGTTTGTGACATCAATGAATGCTTCATTGGTTTTTAAACTGCCTCTGTGTATGTGTATGTGCATGTAACTCTCGAAATCATTGCTGGGTGCTGGGTGGCCAGCTTTCCATGAGTGCACACGAAGGGAAAGCATGCTTGTGAGGCAGGTGTCAGCAGGCCACGTGGCACCATCACATCAGCAGTCGCCGGCAGTCACAACAACCATTCGCTCTTGGCTTCACCGCCCCGCTGCTCCTCTAGCTAGCAGCAGGTGGACCACAGGGCCCACCCCCCCACCCTAGGGCCGGCGGCACGCAGTGCGACTCTTGCCGCTCACGCCGCCCAGCCCCGCAGTGAGGTGCCCCTGCAGAGTTGGGGGGCGCGCTCCCGGAGGGGAGCGCTGGAGAGGGGACGGCCCCCTGAGCTCCAACACTGAGCCGCGGGGGCCTTACAGTCTGGCAGTCAGCTTACTCCTATCCGCCCTACCGGCGCCCTGCGTCCGACCGCACGGCAGTGGCACACGTGGGAGGGTGCGTACCCCTCTCCACCCTACCGGAGCACAGCGTGCACAGCAGTCGACCACGTGGGAGAGTGGAAGCCCCCGCACACGCCCAAGTGCACAGCGCCGCAGGACACCCCTTTCCCTGCAGCAGCGACTGGACACTCCGAGACGACCCGACAGAGGAGCGGCTTAGCACAAGCGACTCTCTAGCGGCATAGCGGCATAGCGGCATAGCGGCATAGCGGCTTAGCGGCATAGCGGCATAGAGCGGCACTCAAGAGGGCCGCGGCCTGAGTACGCGGTACTAGAGGAGCGAGCGAGAGAGAGAGAGAGAGAGAGAGAGAGAGACGGCCTTCCATACAGAGCTGACTCTCCCATGATCCCACCCTGTATACACACTCGAATTGACGGAGTAGTACTTGTAACACATGCCACCACAAGTGCTGGTACTGTGCCAGGGAAGGGTGCTTGTGAGGTGGTGGCGCAGCCGGTGCCTCTGCAGCAGCTGCCCCTTTGGCGGGAGGTTCACTCCAGATTTGCGGGTCCCGGCTTGATCGGAGCCAGTGGGCCCGTGGAGAGACCCAAAGTCAGTCCCTCTGGCACTCTCTGTCTCAAACTGCAGCTGCCTGAAACAACAGTTCAGGCTGCCCGCAGTGTCGGACAGCTGTCTTTGTTGTGGCCCAGCTGCTCACCCACGTCTGACCGGCCCTCCGACACGGCACATGCCGGCCCACGCACCCCCGTGTGTCGCGTTTTCTTCAAGCTCTTTCTGCAACCTCCCGCAAGTTTTCTGCAAGCTCCCGCAAGTCCGCAAGTCAGAGTCACGCAGGAGAGAGAGATGTGTTCACCCGCAGCAGCCACAGCTGCGGCGCACCGGGTGCTGGAGCGGGGAATGAAGCTCCTGCAAGAGCAGTGCGGCGTGCCAGCAGAAGGTGAGCGCTTTCGAACTGCTCGTGCGAGCAGTCCTTCGCCTTGCGGCTCGTCAACACGCTGCGGTTGTGAGGTGTTGCATGTGGCGTTACCGCGGCTGATGCTGCATCTGGTGCGCTTTCGCTGCCTGTCGTTCGCAACAGGCGCCGCCGCCGCGTGCGCCCAGCCTGCGCCTAAACTCCGAGTGCAGGCGCTGCTAGCATCCACCTTCCAAACTCACTGCGAGGCTTTGTGCACCCTACTGTATGTGCAGATGCTGCCTCAAGCTCACCCCCACCGGCTGCGCGCCCGACCTCCACACGCCCCACCTCCACAGCAGCACCCGCCGCCAGCTGTCCCGCCGCCACCGGCAACAGCTGCCCGCCCCAGCCCGCCGCGGAGCCGGCCCTCACTCTGGCCCCCATCCGTCTGCAGCACCTGAGCCCGGCGCAGGGCAGCACGCCACGCGGCGCGCTGTCCACAGCCTTCAGCCTGCTGCGCACCAGCAGCGCTGACATGGCGGCCGAGGCGGCCCTGGTGGCCAGCGCTGTGGCCGATCTGCTGGAGGCTCAGCACGAGGCCACGCTGCAGGCGTTTGGCCTGACAGGCGCAGATGCGGGCTCAGGCGCAGCGATGCTGCCCGCTGCCGGCAGCTGATCCTAGCACCCACGTGACGTTCCGCCGGGCACGCCGGGCGCCCACCTCGTCTGGCACAGGCCCTGCCAAGCCCTGCTAGGCAATCCGAGCGCAACCTCAAAACAGCACAGCGCAGGAGGAAAATGAAATGATTGACGCCACACACCCCACCATCCGTGGCGTCCCCCCATACTGATCCGTAGCATGCAAAGCACCCGAGTGAGAGCCAGCCAATGTTCCCAGTTTTGCTGCACCCGCCGCTCGCTCCTTGTGCGCGTGGCAACCACTTATGCTCTTTTCCACACAGCGGCCCATCGAGCCTTTTCCCGCCCTGCATTGCTCTGTTCTGTATGATCCCGCTCATCGGGTGCTGCACCCACCAAAGAAGCACGCCTTTTTGTCCCGCCCCGTGTGCGCCCCTTCCCCCCCTGCCTTAAAGGGACGCGCTCCGACCGCACCTCCCGTGATGCGCCCCACCTCCCAAGTCTCCTGCTCGAATCTATTCATCCCCTGCCGATCCCGTCCTCCTCGCACGTTCACCCCCTCTTTGGAGAGCGCGGGTGGAACAGCATTCCTGCCTGCTCGGGACTCTGCTCCTCCCCACCTCCAGCACACACTTTCTGCAGCACTCGCCCTCCGCCTCACTTCACATGTCCTTTCATCCCCTGCCCCTGCTACCATGATGCTTTACCTCTGCGGATTGCCGCAACACTGCTCCCCATTCCTGCCTGATTTAGCCCCTCCCTGCACATGCTCTCATTCCTGCCGTCCTTTTCAAGCACTGCACACCCCCTCTTACCGCATGCAACCCACCAAACGAGTGCAGGCATGCTTCCAATATACACGCGTAAGATTTTAAATGTGTGGCTGTGAGTGGTGCAGTGGGCCGGGGCGTGCATGACAGCTAGACACGCACAGAGCACATGCTGTTGCAAACCGCACGCGCCGCTGCTGTGCCTGCTGTGCTTCCAGATGCTCTGCTTCCGTCCAGTTCCGCAGTCCGCCTCTCTTATCTCGAGACGTGCCCGACACTTCATTAGGCCCACAATGTCACAACAGGCAGCCGAGCCAGCCACTGCAGTCAGCCAGAAGCAGGGCCCGGCCGACGAGCAGTTTCAGAGCACGTCGAACGAGGAGCTGCGGCGCCTGGCCTCGGGCGCTAACCGAGCCATGGACAAGGGTCTCGGCATGCTGCAAGATCTGCAGGGTGAGAAGGCAGAGCGCCGCCACCGCCTGCCACCGCCTGGCCTCTGGCTTCTCCCGCCTGTCTCGCCCGCCGCGGGCGCTGACTCCGCCCTGCATGTGCTCGTGCCACATGCCATTTTGCTGATCCTGGCAATGCTGCAGTAGCTGGAACACTGTGCCGCATGGTCATCCGTCAGGCAGACCCCACGTCACCCGCCACCCCCCATCCACTTTGTGTGCGCCCACACACCACGCCTGCCCCCGTTTACCTTCGTCCCTGCTGCAGTTTGCAAAAGCCTGGGTGTCGTCTTCCCACTGACTGCGTGAGCTGGTACTGCCTGCTGAGCTGCCCCTTCTGCCCTTCCCCACAACTCGCAGGCACCAACAGCCTGGGTGCTCCTTGTTCCTGTCACTGACTGCTTGTCACCGCCCGCTGATCTGACTCGCCTTCCCCACACCCCAACCGCAAAACCTACACAGCCTGATGGAGCCTGATGGCGCCGCGTCACCGACTGCTTGTCATTGCCTGCTGAGCTGCCCCCCCTGCCCTTCTTCAACCCTACTGGGATATGGACACCCTCTTAGGCGTCCGCAGTTGAAGCGCGCAGGCCGATCGGGTGGCGGGGCCTGACATGCCCCTTCCCCACTTGGTATTTTTGCTGGCTCCGTTGGGAGCGCACTGGGTAACTTCGTATGTGTTTGCCTAGAACGGTAGCTTACAATCACTCGGCGTAAGGCGCAGCGCCCATGTGTGTGTATGTGGTGTGCCCAGGTGCGGCTGGAGCGTGCGTTGCTGCCCTGCCTGCCCCCGGCTTGCCCCTCTCAGCATCACCTCCTCTCTCCTCACGCTCACCTGCCTGGCTCTGCGCCCACACCCTGCTGATTCCGCCCTGCCTTTGTGCCGTTGTTGACACACTCTCCCTTGCACCTCCCTGACCCCCTGCAGTGGACCGGCTCTATGCGTGGCTCGTGGCCCACTCTTTTCCTAGCACACGTGCCTTCCCCTGTGCCTCACAGCACTCGACCACACCTTCCCCCTGCCCTCCCCTGCAGTGGACCGGCTCAACGATCAACGCACGTGGCACAGCAGGCGGGCAGCGGCCCCACCCTCATTGCTTTCCATTTGCCTCCCTCTTCCCCTCGTGTCACGCCAGACACGACCTCCCCCTGCTTCCCCTGCTGTTTGCCTCCCCTTTGCCTCCCCCTTGACCCCACCTCCTCCTGCCCTCCCCTGCAGTGGACCGGCTGTATGCGCAGCACGTTGTGCAGCAGGCCGGCAGCGGCCCCACCCTCGTCGTTTTCCATTTGCCTCCCCCTTTGCCGCTTTGCCTCCTTCCTAACCCTACCTCCCCCTGCCGTCCCCTGCAGTGGACCGGCTGTATGCGCAGCACGTTGTGCAGCAGGCGGGCAGCGGCGGCGGCGGGGAGGACCTTCTGTCGCAGCTGACCGAGGCTGACAATCGCGGGCGCTGCAGCGGTGAGATGCGCCTGATGCTCTTTCGGAGGTGGCACGTGCTGCCTTGTTTCCATCTACGGACGAGACGAATTTTGCGCATCAAGCGCACTCTGGCTGCCTGCGTGGGGACTTAGCAGCTACTCCCCCTCGGCAGCTGCTCCCTCTGTGAAACCACCGCTGCGTGCCCCCACTGTGCTTGTCTGATGCCGCCCACCTAAGACCCTAGTGGATCTCAGTTTTCTTTGTATCCATTTTCAGGTACATGGAGCAGCGGCAGGGGGCGCTGCAGACGCAGCAGCAGGCGTGGATGCAGGAGCGGCGGCAGGGGGGTGGGTGCCTGCGTGAGCACACGCGGGGGGTGATGCAGTCCCAAGTGATTCGCCATGCCCTTCCTGCACACACGTCTCCTTTGATACATTGGGGAGAGCTGGCTGGTTATAGTTGCTATGCTGCCCTCCCCCAGCCCTGCCAGCCGCTGCCGTGCTGGGGCCTTGTCTCCGCTGGTTTGCTGCTCCACCTGTGCCGCTTTCTGTGCCCCTCATTTGCCCCCTTGCTGCAGGTGGGAGAGGTGGCCCATGCAGCGCTGCTGGATGCGCGCCCGGCGGCCGGGAGGCGTGGCGCCCCATGACAACGACCATCACGTAAGGGGTTGCAGAGGGTGTTGTTAGTGGTGGTGGTGGTGGTGTGTGTTGCTCAGAGAGGTTTGGCGACCTCCTTCCGGCACCCTGCTGGCACACGGCTGCTGAATTCTCCCCTGGTTCATCTGCTGGGCCTGCCATCCTGCTCGTCCCACCACTGCCTCCAGCAGCCCTGCGCTCTGCACGCCTCTCCCATCCCTGCCCTACCTTCCCTCAACTCTTTCCTCGCTCCCTGCATGTGGGGGGTCCGTGTAGGGGCAAGAGCCAGAGGTGCTTGCTTCGGTCCATCCTGCCCATACGTTGCCGTGATTTCCCACGCTGCTCTTCCATGCAGGATGTGGGGTTCTGTGAAGGAGCTTGCGGCGGAGGTGGGGGAGGGGGGCATCTTCAAGGTGATACACCTGGCGGCGCAGAAGCAGCAAAAGAGGTGCGCCGCCTGTGTACAATCTCCCCTACCGCAGTGCCATAGACTGAGCGCCTGCACCGTGCGCCTCCTGCCGGGCTGGCGGTCTGTTCATGAGCGATGGGGTGGTCGTGCGGCTGAACAGGCCCACAGCTGTGCCTGCTTTCCTTGCGACATGCAGGTTGCTGACTAAATATGCTTGCTTGGTTTCTCTCGTGTCAGCCCGCTCCACTGCCCAATTACGCCACGTGCCGCCCCGCTTGCGCCGTGTGTGTGGTGCAGGGGCGTCCTTGCGCTGGTGGGCACCAAGCACACGGGCTGGACGCAGTACGCCCCCACCGCTGCCGCGCTCCCGCCTCACCTGCTCTGCCAGCCCAAGGTGAGACCTGCAGGTCCTACTTTGCTGCGCCGGTCCACCGTAAGAGCTCTGGCTGTCCTGCCCTGGGTCTGCTTCCCTCACCTGTGTATAGAGGGTTGCGGCGGTACATGATGCCCACGTGCATCTAGACTGCCTGCCCTGCCTCCCACAATTGGAAAGAAGTTCTATTTGCCTGCTGCTGCCCACCTGGCCTGCAGCCCCGCGTGTACCTACCTCTCTGGGCCGGCCAGTGCGCCCAGGGGCAGCTGCTTTGACTACACAGGGCAGGTGCTGGGCCTGTGCCGACCACACCCTGCGCAGGGTGCGTGGGCGGGTGCCAGTTTTGAAGGCCGAGGTGCTGCTGAATCTTGTTCTGCTGCTGCTTGACCAGTGCTCTGGACCTGTGCCGACCGCAGCAGGATGCGTGGGCACCTGCACTGGGGCCTGGCTTGCCTGCTCCGCTGCTGCTGTGGTTGCTGCTGGGCCTGCGCCGACCACAGCAGGGTTGCCTGGGAGAGAATTGGAGGCTCTATCATTGCTGTTGACGGGTGCTCTGCGCCAGCTGAGCAGGGTTGTGTAAGTGAGACTGGATGCACAGTCACCTTGGCTGGCGTGCTTCACGGCCTGCCTGCCCTGTCTTGCTGCCCCTTCGCCAGCCACAGAGCTGGCGGCCCTCCCATCCTTGTGCGGCCCTCTTGTTGGGAGTGCCCTCTTCACCCCTCCCCCTTGCTGCATTCCCCTTCACCGGACCCATATCTGCGTGCCCTGTACCCCACCCCACCCCTCTTTCCTTGTAGCTGGCCCCTTCAACAAGTACCAGTGGCTCTTCTTTGCAGACCCCTCGCTCACCCAGCAGCCGCAGCAACAGCAGCAGCCCCAGCAGCGGTTCCCAATGCTGCCACTGGCGGCAACAGGGACGAACGGACCAGAGCCTGCGCCATCAGCAGCAGCAGCAGCGCCGGCACTGGCAGTACCAAGCGCAGGGGCACAGGTAGTGCCAGCGGCCCCGGCAGTAGCGGTAGCAGGGGATGCTGCGGCAGGGGGGGAAGGATACCCAGGCTGTGGCGGCAGCTGCGGCTCGTGCTGCCGTTGCTGCCGCACTGGCTGCTGCAGCGCCCGAGGAGGCTGGCGCTCTTGCTGGTGCAGCCGCCGCAGCCGCAGCAGCACAGGAGGCGGCAAGCAGCATGCAGGGCAGCCATGCCAGGTGGCCAAGGTGGAGCAGCAGCAGCCGCAGCAGGGGCAGAGCCTTTCGTGGCGGCAGGAGCGCCGAGCGCAGCCCACACGCCTGCCCCGCAGCTGCCGCACTGGCTGCTGGCGGTGAAGCTGTACGCCAAGCCGGCGCAGCTGGATTGGATGGATGGGAGCGATGTGGGGAGCACCTTCACCCTGAGGTGTGCATGCAGTGTGTGCGGTTGTCGTCCTAAGGGTTGTGTTATTGGCACAGCTGGTGGAGCTGGAAGTGTGTGGTGATTGTCAACCACTCCCCGCTGCCACCTGGTACCTTGCTGTGGGTGTGGTACCTTGCTGTGGGGACGGCACAGCGCTGCATCTGCCCCCCTGGGGAAGCAGGCTCGGCAAGCATCCTTGTACCCATGCCACCAATGGCTTGCTGCCAGCTGCTTGCTGCCAGTGGTCTACATGTGCCTGCCACCCCATCACAAGTGCCCCCTCATGACCCCACCCCACCCCTCCCCACCCTCCTATTGCTGCTTGTCAGGCTGCCTGCTCCCGACTTCCTGCCCTTTCTGCCCCCGCCCCTGCTGCTTGCCTGCTCTCAGGGACATTCAGCTGGATGGGGCGGATGAGGAGTTGCGCCTGTGGAACGCCAGAAGCAGCGAGTGCAGTGCAGCGGCACAAGCCGGCAGCGCTGACGGCGGCCCGCGGGCGGGGCGGCAAGGGCACAGTGGCGGCAGCCCACTCGGGGGCGCATGCGGCGGGGGAAGTGGCGGCCTGGGCGGCTGCCAATGCCGGTCTGGTGGAGCAGCTGAGGGCACGCGTCCAGTGGGTGCTCACCCGACGAGCCTGCCTGCGGAAGAATTTAATTTGCTGGTAGTTGGATCTAGGAGTGAGGCCCGGCAGCGGTGGGCAGAGGACCGGGGAGCTTTTCTGTACATGCATTTCACCACTCTTAATCAGATCTGTCATGCTACCTGCCTTGCTCTGCCAATCGCACCCGCACCGTTGATTACTGCTGCCTTGTGCGTTATTGGGTCAGCCCGAAATCTCAAACTGGCCTGCCTCGATAGAATCTGCCTGCCTTTACCTTTGCAAATGCGCACCCCGATCCGACCTTTCAAGCCAAGTGAACGAGGCTGGAACCAGCCGGGCTGGCCCGCATCAGAATCTGCAAGTCGTTGGCCCAACACTCCCGGCTGTACATGCTGTCCAGAATCTGCGTGCACCTGGGCAGCAATGCCTCACAGCACGCCCTGCCCAACCTGCCTCCGCCTGTGGCCCTCATCCCGTCAGTCGTTGAATTCATTTCATTGCTGTGGTGTGGTGCTCGATCAGGGAGGAAGGGGAGCCGTGGGTGGGCGGCGAAACAAAACAGTGAGAGCAGTACCCGACCACGAGTGTGTGTGCGTCCCGGATGCTGTATGTGGCAGCAACCAGGCGGGGGTGTGCAGCAGTTGGGGCACAGTTCTGATTTGTCCGAGAAGGGTGCAGCGGCTGCATTTGCTGTTGCGGAAAATGTGCCCAAAATGGGGCCGGTTCAGATCACTACAAGAAAGAAAGGTGCAGCGGCTGCATTTGCTGTTGCGGAAAATGTGCCCAAAATGGGGCCGGTTCAGATCACTACAAGAAAGAAAGTACAATGCCAGATTAACACAGCATACGTTTGGCTGGCACTTGGTGCACCGCACTGCCGATGCTCAAGGGACTGGCGCCAGCGCTGGTGGGACAGGTCACCCCATGAAGATGTTGCGGGCGGCGGCGGCGGCGGCGGCGGCGGCAAAAAAGCCGGCGGCGGTGCAGTAGCCGACCACCTTGTGTTGCCACATGCGCAGGTCGTCGATCTTGTTGCCCTGGGTCTTGAACCCCTGGTCCATCTTGTTGGACTGGTTCTTGAACCCCTCGTCCATCTTCTTGAACCCCTCGTCCATCTTCTTGAACCCCTCGTTGATCTGCTTCGTCATTGCGTTGAACTGGTTGTCCTGCGCCTCCTTCCGCATCTGCATCCGGTGCAGGCAGAGCAGGACAGGCATGTGAGCACGGGCAATTGCCTATGGCTGCCTCTTGCAACCAGCGGGGCTGGGACACAGCCTGGCGCTGCCAGGAGGCGCGGCTGCGGCGGGCAAGCGCTGGGCCGCCACAGCCCAGGCAATGACGTGAGCATAAGCACAGGGGCAGTGCACCCGGCCTGGAGCGCAAGCTAAACGTGCGGCAGCACAGGTCAGCATAGCACAGCATAGCATGGCGCAGCACAACACTACACAGCACAGCATTGCGCAGCACAGCACGGCGTGACAGAACACGCACCCTTGCCGTCGCGCGAGGCTGCGGCCAGCAGTCGCGAATCGGGCGACCAGTGCAGGCCCCACACAATTCGGGCGTGCGCCTTGATGCGGCCAAACAACCGGACACCTGTAGGCGCCCGCTTGCTCACCTGCTGGTAGACGGTGGTCCTGTCCTGCACGCGGCCCATCAGCGCCTGCAGGCGGGCAGGGGGGGAAGATAAAAGGACTTGAGATCAAAGGGCGGCAGTGGCGGCAGTGGTGGGGTGCTAGTCTAGTCTAGTCTAGTCGTTACAGCTTTTCACATCCCCTGAAAGAGGAATCAACTTCAGGAGGAACCAAATCCTGAAAGAGGAATCAACTTCAGGACGACTTAAATTCCGAGAGGTTGACGAGGCATGCACCACAGGCCCTGAAAGCATGAAAACATGAAAACAGGGTCGAGAATCAAACTGGCTGTGTGAGTCAACGAAAGTGTGGGTGCAGCACCGGGCAACCTCCACACCATGCACGAGCACGCGGAAAATGGCGCAGGCACGCGGCAGAGGCAAGCCGGTTCAACACGCCAGCCTGCATACCCGCATCTCCTCGGTTCTGTCCTCCACCCGGGACATGCGGACTGCAGTGAGTGGGGCGGTTGAGGGCGAAGTGAGAGCGGGCCTGCGCGCCAGCGGCGCAAGTTACATCAGAGGCGAGCAGGAGCAGGCAGAGGGCGATTGCAGCGCACCTTCCATGGAATCCTTGCCCCCCTTGTGAGTCCCGATGTCATCCCCTCCAGAAACCTGCACATGTTAGGGCGGCAGGGGCACAAAGGCGTGTTTCAGAAGCCTTCAACACCGAGGCAAGGCATGACGGCGGCACCACGAAACAAGCCGGGCAATCCATGCACCAGCCGCCACAGCACTGGAATGCAGCCTACAGATGCGTTCCCAAAGACAGAGAGGAGCGAGCTAATGAGGGGTGACGGAGCGTGCCAGATGGGCTGATCCGGCAGGTTTTTTTGGCGTGTCCGGCAGGCCTCCGGCAGCCATCCCTCACATTTTGGGGGGGCTCCAGCGCGCCTAAAGGTACCTCCTTTTGCCGTTCTAAGGTGCTCAGATGTAGACTAG
>JTEE01000031.1:1052419-1066089 GCA_002896455.3 Chlorella sp. ArM0029B
GCCGGGGCCGCCCCTGCGCTGCTGGTCACGCCGCTGGTTGATCGTGCTCTGCACCCAGAGGGGAGCGCGGCAGGGCGGGGATGGGGAGAAAGAAGATGAGGATCACCAGGCAGGCAGGCAGGCGGGAGTGACGGGGGTTCCATGCTCGGGGTGGTGGTTAGGGGCAGCCACGGTTCCCCAGCCGGTGCAAAACACATAGCGGAGCGGGCCCTGACTGCGCAGCTGTCCAGAATGCCAAGCAGCTTCCACACAGCTGCCATACAGCTTCCACACAGCTGCCCACACACATCTGAGTCCCGGAGGAAGGAGACGCTCTTGGCGTGCAAATCGTAGCCGCTGAAGAAGCGAATCACGTCCTCTGCGGGGCAGGCAGAGGAGGGGGCAGTGGGTTGGGGTGAAGCTGCGTGACTGAGCCATCAATTCTACAACCTGTGCCCTCCAACGCAGTCGCTCAACAAACCCTTGCTCAACCCTACCTGAGGTGGAGGTGGGCGCCAGGTTTGTGACCAGCACGTATCGCCCCCCGCCTCGCCAGAGCAGTACATTCCACAACCTCTGCCCTCCATTGCAGACAATCTCTGAAACACAAAAACATCAAGCAGCTGCAAGAAAGGGTTTGAATGTACAAATGTACAGTAGGTGTTCACCTGAGGTGGAGGTTGACGCCAGGTTTGTGACCAGCACATACCGCCCTCGGCTGGACATGGCCAGCGGGTTGTAGATGCCCTGGGTGAACTGGTGGGGAATCGACTTGCGCAGCAGCACCCGCCGCGTGCCCTGCACACATTGCAGGTGGCGGGGATGGGCCTCAACGCTGTGTGGGGTCGGCCAGGGTGGGGCGTGAGTGCAGCTGCGGGTCAGGCTCCCAAACCCCGGCCAGCCTCCTCCAAACGCCCACCACCCCCTCAACAAGTAGGCCATGTGCCGGCTCATGCCGGTCAAACCTACGTGGTACCCCTCCCTCGAACCCCTCACTCGTACTAAGTGATGCCCCATTGCCCCGCCCGCCAGCCCGGCATGAAGCCCCAACACCAGGCAAGCCATTAGTTGGCACATCAAGGAGGGCCCAACAGCCCCCAGTCACACAGTGGCGGAACGGCCGCCCCTCCACAGCCCCCCAATGCTCACAGGGCAGGCCATGTGTGTGCCTGCTCATCTTCTGTCAAACCTGTCAAACCTCAACACCCCCCACCAAACTCAAGACAAGTGCTTGCCCCGCCAGCCCACACAGCTCAAGCCCCGCTCACCGGGTAGGCCTCTCATATGTGCCCTCTCATATGGCAGGACACCCAACATTCCCCTCGCGAGCAGTTGCACGAGCTTCAGGTGTATGAACTGGACATTCATTCCAGCCCAAAGGCTGCTCCCCAATCCCGGCCAGCCATCAGGCAGCTCAACCCCCGCAGCCCTCACCAGGTAGGCCATGTGCCGGCTTTAACACCCCACCCCAACAGCCCCCAACACACACGGTATCAGAACGGCCGCCCCAAAAGGCCCTTCGTAACATGCTGCAGCCCCCCTCACCAGGTAGGCCATGTGGCGGCTCAAGGCCCGCTCCCTCTCTGCCCGGCTGCTGAAGTTGACCCAGAAGCGCTCCACCTCAAAAGAACCCCAAGAGAACTCGGGCCTGCCAGCGGGAGGGGTGGTGGTGTGGGGCGACATGATCGGAAGACTGGAGAAATACAAGTAAGAAATATAGAGGGGTGTGGGGCCCCCCATGGGGGAGCATGATCGGAAGACTGGAGAAATACAAGCAAGAAGTACAAGTAAGAAGTACAAGCACTCGTGCATAAAAAGAGGCTGAGTTGGCGAGCACCGGGCCATACGTGTGGAGAGTGTGGCAGCGTGGGTGTTGGCAGGGCAGCAGGGGGCAGCAGGGTGGGCGCCCCGCAGGAGGCATGGTGTGGCAGGGGGCAGGGGATCTCTGTGAAACAAGGAGACACGCTGGGCCGTTTAACAGGGTGGGAGGTCCAACACATGTGGGAGGCGCCCGCTCGGCTCCCACATGTGTCCCCCCAGCACACTCAGCATTCATTCATCCCACGATTTCCATTCCTTCATTCATACTCAGATCACAATGCTGCAGCAGCTCAAACAGCGTGCAGCAGAAGCTCCACCTCCTGCCACTTCGAAATTCGTGCTGAGTCCCTCACCGGATTTCAACCTCAGCTCCCATCTCCCTCACCGGGTTTCGCCCTCAACTCCACAACTCCCACACCTGGGATGAAAATTGTCCTCATCCCACCCACTACCTCCCTCACCGCAACTCGCCCTCAACTCCACAACTCCCTCACCGCAATTCGTCCTCATTCCACACCCTGCCTCACCGTACTTCGTCCTCCGGCAGATTGTACCCATCAAAAAAGGAAGCTATGTCCTGTCGCAGCAGGGCCGGGCTGGTGTTGTACAGGTAGGCGGGCCAGATCTCGTGCTGCCTCTGGCCCTGCCTGGGCGCCACACGCACATAGCTGCACGTGGGGAGGGGGCGTGGCGTGGCGCGGCAGAAGTGACGGGGCAGACAGCGAGTGCAGAGCACGGCAGCGGCTTGCTGCGTGCATGCCGGCCGTGGTGCAAGCCAGGCAAGATGCAACAACTGGACGCAGCAGTGCAGTACAGCAGGCATGAGGCGGCCGGCCCACAGCATGCATGTACTCATTCAATTCTTCTCGGCGCGCGCTCCTCATGCCATGCACGGCAGGCAACTCACGGCGCTCCTCCCAGGCTTCCGGCTTGTGAGTCTCGGAAATTGGCTCTGAACCCTGAGCCGCCCCCTTCCCGATCATGCCGCCGGGGCGCAAAGGGCTTGCCATGCTGGTGCTGGTCTGACTGCCGGTTGCGAAAATCACGCCGCCTGTGGTCGCCGCCGCCGCCGCCGCCGCTGCCTCGGCCTCCTCCCTCCTGCCGCTGCTGCTGGTGCGCTGGCGCCGCTGCGTGCTGCTGCTCACCATCACGGCCCTGTCCGGTGCCATAATTGTTGCGCTGGTAGGGCTGCTGTCCCCACTTGCCGTGGGACTCGGGTGCGCTGCCTTTGACCCTTGCGCTGCCGCCTTGTCCGCCCTCTCCTGCTTCCGACAGTACACTGCTGGTGCTGGACAGCAGCCGGGAGGCTGCCGGAAGGCCCTCCAGAACGCTGCGGGCTCTTGCTGCGACTAGCATGTCGCACAACAGGCCTGGGCAATGCTGATATTTATTAAAAAGGTTTATCGGAGGTGATGTTGGGTCTGCAAGCGTAATCGGACAGTCTCGGTCGTGCTGCGCTCGAGCAGCGCAGCAGGATTGGGAGTCGTGTGTCGGGAGGGTGCCCACTTAGCCGTATCGCCGTCGCCATCGGGATAGCACACCAAAGCGGTCGAGGCCTGCACAATCGCAGGACGCCAACAAACTCCCACTCTCCCTTCCCATGTCGGCTGCCGTGTCGTGCATGCAGCTCTGCCGGAGCAGGGTGTCGCAGCTCAGCGGCCCCAGGTCAGCAGCGGCCGTAGCTGCTAAGGGGCGTCCCCCTGCAAGCAAGTCCCTCCCACACAGCAGCCGCCAGCCTCCCCGCTCCCTCCTACACAGCAGCCGCCAGTGCCGGCGTGCGGCACAGACCCACACCTCCGCACCCTCAGCAGCAGCAGGGTGTCGCAGTGGGGTCGCCAGAGGCGGCAGGCGGCCGTAGCTGCTAAGGGGCGTCCCCCTGCAAGCAAGTCCCTCCCACACAGCAGCCGCCAGCCTCCCCGCTCCCTCCTACACAGCAGCCGCCAGTGCCGGCGTGCGGCACAGACCCACACCTCCGCACCCTCAGCAGCAGCAGCGCGGCAACTGTGGCTGCAGCCGTGGCGGCACCAGCATCGGGCCGTGCGCTGCCGCGGGCAGGGCGGCGCTGATGGCAGTAGCGACAGCGGGGACGACAGCAGCAGCAAAGGCAGCAGCAGCGGCGGCGGCGGCAGCAATGGTGATGGGGAGTGGGTGCAAAACATGGAGCTCCTTATAGGCGATTGTCTCTGCATTGTGTGTTTTTGTCTGTACAAACAGGTGAGGGCGTGCCGCTGCGTCGCCTGGCTTTGCCTTCGATTTTCTAGATATTTTTCGATTTTTCGAATCGATGTTTTGAATTGCGCACCCTCAGCCGCCGCAGCATGGGGCACCTATTGACGGGGGTGCACTGCTGCGGCGCTCCATTCTGGAGCTCATTGCACAGGCAGGCTGACATGATATTTGAAGCAGGGCAGGGGGGCAGGGGAGGGGAGGGGAGGAGGCAAGGGAAGGCAGAGGAGGGACTGAAAGGAGGACTGCATGAATGAATGCAAGCAGGACAGGGGCAGGGGTTAAATACGCTAACTCAAGCATGTTCTGTTGACAGACTTTCTGTTGACAGACTTCCTGCTGATGGTTATGCCGCACATGTGACGTGCGGGGTTGTGTCGGGGTTGTGCGGCTTGCGTGGGCCTGTGGGGCTTGGGAGCTAACCTTACATGCTCTTGCTGTGCACTGTGCATGCTCTCTTGTCCCGCAGACATGGGCACTCCCCCGGCACCCACGCGGATCCAGCTTGCCTTTCCGGGCCCTGCTCCTCCCATGTCTGCCCTGCCCTGTCCTCACCCCACCCTTGCGCTGCACCCTTGCTCTGCCCTGCCCTGCATCTCCCTGCTCTGCACCCGCCCCCGCGCTGCACCCTCTGCTCCCCATCCGTTCAGCCGCGCTCTCCCTTAATCCCCCTGCCCTCCACCCCACCCTTGCGCTGCACCCCTGCTCTGCATTTGTCCCTGCTCTGCACCCCCTGCTCCCCCTTCCCCCCAGCCTTGCTCTCCCTTAATCCCCCTGCCCTCCACCCCACCTGTGCCGCCCCCGCAAGTCCTTTCTGTTCTTCCCTGTTTTTTTTCCGTGCAGATCACGTCGATCATCCTCTCCCCCGCCTTCCCCGGCTGGCTGGCCCCCCTGGCCTTCAGCCCCACTCGCTTCCTGGAGTTCTTCAGCTTTGGGGCCACTCTGGTGGGCACATGGGTGGCCTCAGGTGGGGGGGGGGGGCTGGGCTGGGCTGGGCTGCTGGGGGGCTTGACTTGCTGCATATCACTGTGCTGTGCTGTGCTGTGCTGTGCTGTGCCGTGCCGTGCCGTGCCGTGCTGTGCCACGCTTCTGCCGACATGCTCGTCTAGTTTTTGTGGTGTCACTTGTTGTTGAAACAGCCATTCCAAACAGAGTTGCCAGCATTTGCTGCCAGCAGCACGCCCCTGCTTTGACACCAGGGAACCTGCAGAGACCTGGGTGGCTCTTGGGGAGGGCGGCAACTGCTGCCGTGGGGGGACTGCTTTGCTGTGCATGCTGCGGGTGCGCTGCCAGGATTCACAGGTATGGCTGTCTGGGTCCTGGGGCCGCCTGCCTGGTGCCTAGGTGCGGGCCCAGAGTCAGTGAGACGTGGAGGAACATGAGGTGAAAGCAGTTTGCATGTCCCTCCCTGTCTTGGCTGCAGGCCTGCTGGTTGGAGGCTATCGGTATGCGGCGACGGCAGACGCGCCGGCAGCGCTGAGGTGCGCAGGGCAGCCCGTCTGTCTTGTGTGGGGGTCACACGCCTAGTCAGCACAGGTGTGACGCCTACTCAGCACACACCTGTGCTGCTCAATCAACTCATCAAGCATGCATGAATGAAGCAGGGCAGGCCTACGAAGAGAGCACGCATGGGCAGGGGGTGCTTACTGCCACCCCTTGCTGCCGCTGCCTCGACTCACGTGCTGTGCTGTGCTGCGCTGTGCTGTGCTGCGCTGTGCCGTGCCGCGTACTGACCTCACCGCCGCCTGTCTGCCTCCTCCTCCCGGCCCTCTGCAGAGAGGTGTCTTCCACCCGTCCCTCTTCCCTGCAGCCACACCTGCTGCAATGGGTTTGTCATCATGCCCCCTTCGCCGAACTGCACTGACATCCTGTACTGCCCCTCCCTGCCTTGCCTGCAGCCGCACCTGCTTAATGTGGTTCATCAGCAGTCCAAACCCCTCTGCCTTTGCCACCATACTGAGCCCTGTCTCCCACCTCTCTCCCTGCCTCCCTGCAGCCGCACCTGCTTGATGTGGTTCATCAGCATGCCGGTGGCAGCAGTCCAACTCCCTCTGTCTTTGCCGCAGCTTGACCCCAGCGCCGCATGCACTGCCTCTCCCTGCCTTGCCTGCAGCCGCACCTGCCTGATGTGGTTCATCAGCATGCCGCCTTCGCCGCACGGCACTGACATCCTGTATTGCCTCTCCCTGCCTTGCCTGCAGCCGCACCTGCCTGATGTGGTTCATCAGCATGCCCGTGGCGGCAGCCCAGCTGGTGCTCCTGACAGCGGCAGAGGATGTGGCGTTGGTGGGCGGCGTGGGCTTTGCCTCCCGCCTGCCGCTGGCTGCCACGGGGCCGGGGGAGCCGTTTGTGACGGCGGCGGGGGTGCTAGGTGAGCATGCGCTGCGGTCATGCTGTGCCGTGCTGTGCCATGCTGTGTGCATGAGGGCAGAGTGTGTCATGCTGTGTCGTGCTGTGCCATGCTGTGCCGAGCTGTGCTATGCTGTACCGTGCTGTGCCGTGCTGTGCCATGCTGTGCCATGCGGTGTCATGCTGTGTCGTGCTGTGCCGAGCTGTGCTATGCGGCATGCTGTATCATGCGGTTTGCCATGAGGGGCAGAGCGTGTCTCGTGCTGTGTCATGCTGTGTGCCCTGAGGCACTCCATGAGCCAGTTCGCACTTAGTCCAGTTCTCATGCGCTTGCAGGGGGCCATCCCCGCCACGTCTGTCCAACAATTGATTGCCTCGTGTGCATGTGGCGCGCCTTGCCGCCTCCGTCCTTCGCTCCTCTGCCTTTCCCGGATCCTTTGATTCACGTCCAAGCACCTCCCTATGTGCTCTGTGCAGGCCCTATGGGCGTGAAGCGCACCTTCTACGCCCGCCCTCTGCAACCTTCTGCTGTGCCCTTCCTTACACCCTCGAAATGTGTACCTTTCTCAGCACGCACGCATGCACCTCGTGCCGTGCCTACTGCAGGCCTCATCTGCGTGTGGCGCGCCTTCTCGCCGCTGCCCACAGCTCCGTCTCTCCCTGCTCCTTTGATTCACGTTCTCAGCACCTGCCTATTGCCAACCCTGTGCAGGCCTCATGTGCGTGTGGCGTGCCTGCTACGCTGCCTTCCACAACCGTTACTGTGCCACTTTCACATGCATACATCCGATGCCATCCACTCTGCAGGCCTCATGTGCGTGTGGCGCGCCTTCTACGCCGTCTACCTCGACATCTACTCCTTTGGCAAGATGCAGGCCAACCGGCGCAGCCGGCAGCAGGAGATGGAACACTTTGCAGACTCGCTGCGCGGCGCCATGCTGCTGTCGCTGGCCTGCTGCGCGGTGCTGCAGGTGACAAGTGGATCCAAGTTTGAGTTGTGGGGAGTGAAGGGACAGGGCTTGGGGCGGCCACGCTGCTGTCGCTGGCCTGCTGCGCGGTGCTGCAGGTGAGAGGCAGATTCCTGTTTGGGTTGTGGGGGAGTGAAGGGGCAGGGCTTGTGGCGCCCTTATGAATGGCCGATTGTGAGGTGTTTGGGCTGCCCTCCCCAAACAAGTGGGGCCGGGTCGGTTTGTTTGGGCAACACTTCCCAAGCACGGCGCTGCCGCCGCTCACCGTGTGTTTGGGCTGCCCTCCCCAAGCAAGTGGGGCCGGGTCGGTTTGTTTGGGCAACACTTGTGTTAATTCTGGCCTGCCACGCGGTGGTGCAGGCGAGGCTGCAATCATTGTGTGCACGCACTGTGGGGGCAGGCAGCTACCTGGTGCCTTCAACTTGACTTCCTGCCGGCTTCCTCAACCACATGCCCTCAAGCCATGCTTCTTCTGATCCTCTGTGGGGGCCAGGCATGGCGCCACACGGCGGTCACTGCCCTGCTGCCACGCCACCCTGCCATGCTGCTGTCACTGCCCTGCTGCTGTCACTGCCCTGCTGCCACGCCACCCTGCCATGCTGCTGTCACTGCCTTGCTGCTGTCACTGCCCTGCTGCCACGCCACCCTGCCTTGCTGCGGACATTGTCATGCCGCGGTCATTGTCATGCGGTGGTCACTGCCATGCTGCGGTGCGGTGCTGCAGGTGACATGTTTTGACCTTCTTGAATGCCACCCAATCTGCTTCCCATCTGACCCCTGCAGTTCCTGAGCACATTGGTGGGAGAGGAACAGCTCGAGGCCCTGCTAGGGCACATGGTCACAGCAGGCGGCGGGCTGTGAGGCGCTTGTTGGACAGAGCCGCGTGCACGTGGTGACCCACACACCCTTGGTGGCGGCGGGCCGCGGGCTGTGAGTTCCTGCACCAATCAACCAAAAGTATTCACACACACGGTGTTGCACCAGGCGGCGGGCGGCCTGGTATTCCTTGCAAAAAACATACCCCACGGCCCCGGAGCGGGCCGCTTGGGCTCGTTGAACTGAGCCAATGTTTGCTGTGACTGCGGAGCGAGCCCCCTGGTGCACTTGTTGGTACTGCCCCCGCCGCCTCTCCTCCGGTCATTCATGCCGCCCCAGTGCCCTGTCACCCGGCACTATGCCGCCATTTCATGCCCTGCCTCTTTCACACCTCGGCCCCAGTTTTCACAGCCCTTGCGCCAGTCGGCTCCTTGCCAGCGCACCCGACTAAGAGCTGCACAGGTTATCTTTAAGTATTTATTATGAAGGAAAGGACTGGATTCCACGAGCACGCGTGCGCATGACATGCCCGCTCACTTCTGCGGTAGATCCGTGCATGCCTTCTGCCATTTGCTTGCCACTCAAGCCCCCTGGCCTGCCTGACTGATAAGCCCTCCTCCTAAGCTGACCCAGCCTCTGTCACGCTTGCATGCATGACCACAGCATGACCACAGCACGACGCGGGTCGCAACCTGACCGAGACGAGACACAAACTAGCATCCGTTGACACCTCTCTTCACTGTGTGCGGCGGGGATGTGTTGCATCAGCAGTGTGCGTCACGCAGCAGTGACGGGGCTGGGCGTTGTGTGGGGCGGGGCATGGGGCGGGGGACCAGAATAGACGGGGGGAGGCTGTCAGCCAAGGCAGGGCAGGGTCCTGGTGCGAGGTTGTTCACATAAATGGCGGGATGGTGAGAGGTTGTGGTGTGTCGTGTGGTTTGCGTCGTGTGGTTTGGGGGTGGGGAGTGCCGGGTCTCCCGTCAGGGGAGCGGGGGCAGAGAGGCGCCCCCACATGGTAACAAAAGAAGCAGGCGGCGGCATAGTCAAGTGTCGGTGTGTTGTTGGTTCCGCTGGCCGGCAGGCGGGGGCAGCAGGGGCTGTGCGGGGGGGCACAGCTGCCGCCGGGCCGCGACGGGAGCAAAGCTGCCATTCTGGAGCAAAGCTGCTGCTCGCAGCCGCCAGGCGGTGGGTGAGTCAAGAGGCGTCAGGGCGGGGCAGAGAGGTCACGTTTGACGGGGCTGGTGGGGAGGCAGGCAGCTGTGGGCATATGGGCGGGGAGGTTGGGCCCATGGGCCACCAGCCACCGGCAAGGGAGAGAGAGAGCTGTAACAGTCCCCGGCGTTTGCCTGCCTGCCTGCCTGCGACTGCATCAGTCGCCACAGCAAGCTGCTGTGCATGCCCCTCCTTCCTGCCTCCCTCCCAGTCAGTCGATTGCATCATCCACGTCACTCGTCGTCCTCCTCCTCCCCCTTGTTCTTCTTGGCGCCCGGCGCCGCCTCAGCCGCCGCCTCCTCCGCTGCTCCCTCCTCGGCGGGGGCCTTGCGCTTCCGCTGCTTGGGCGCACCGCTGGCGTACGTCTCGACTGCAGGCGGGAGCGGGGGAGGTGGGGAGGCACAGAGGGGGACGGGTTGTACGGGTTGTAGATTGGGGGGGGGGGGGGCGTTTGCAAACCACACCACCATTCGCAATGGTGCGTCTCTGGTACGAAACATAGAAAGGACTGCCCCCCGCTCCCCGATGTCCTGCAGCTACATTTGCAGCTACATTTACAGCTGTATTTGGCCCATCGATGCATACAGCCCATGCGAGCATGCACACCCAAAATATCCCCCCCCACACATACACAAACAACCCGCTCACTGACGTCCTGCAGCTCCGACCAGAGGTAGATCCAGGCAACACGTGAAAATGCCATAAACTTGGCCCCAATCCACCCCCCCACAAACCCACTCACTGCACAGCTCTGCTGCCCACCGATGCATGCAGCCCATGCATGCGAGCACTCACACCAAGAAGCACCCCCCCACCCCCCCACCCCCAACACAAACACACACTCACTGATGTCCTGCAGCTCCGCCATGCCGGTGTCCGACCCAAAGTCCAGCCCGGCGCGCGCCAGCCCGCGCCCCCACTTCTGCAGGTTCTTCCACAGAGCCTCCCACTGCAGGACAGCGGGCGGGGCGGGGGGTGGGGGAGGCACACAAGCGTTGGGTCGACGCGTTGCGGGCAGTCCAAGCAGGCGGATTTGAAAAGCTTTTCAGCAAAGTCTTTTATGCGTGAAGGGAGCCAGATTGCAAAAAGCACTTGCAACTCGTTACGTTCAATTGCAGGGTCCTGGGTGGTTTTTGGGGGTTGTGGCGGCAGCACAGTGGCAGGCGGCGGGCGGCCAGGGGCAGACATGGGGCAGACATTGCAGGCCCCCCCAGATCCAGCGCACGTCGCAAAGGGCACCCCGGACGTCCAGTTGGCCCGCCGCACGTAGCCGTTGATACAAGAGCATGCAGAGGGTGTGGCAACAGCAGGCGCCCAGTTCACCCACCTGTGCAGGCTCCCACTCCAGGTGCTCTGCCGCCTGCCCCAGCACGTCCACCCACTTCTCATACAGCACCTGCGGGAGGGAGGGGGAGGCAAGGGAGGGGAGGGCAGGGGAGGCCACACTTGTTGAAGGCATGAAGAGGGGAGGCCACACTTGGTAAAGCCATGGAAAGGTGAGGCCACGCTTGTTGAAGCCATGTAGCACACGAGGCATGCACACGTAACAACGGTCAGGTAGAAGGCTGCATGTGCATTTGAGGGCAGATCTGTGCCCGTCTCCTCCCAAACGGCGTGCTCGGGTGCAGGCAGGCACCCCTGCCCCCCAAGTGGGTCTTCCCCAACCCCATCCGCCTCTCAACCCATTCGGGGGGCGCCCAGGACCCTCCCCCGCCCCTCCCTCCCAACCCGGGGTGAGCCTTGTTGGCCTTGCTAATGATGTGAACAGCAGCCGGCGATCTGCATGCCAGCAACCAGCGCCCCCACTTGTGCCTGCCCTCCACCACACACCACCCGCCTGCCCCCCATGACGGTCCGCCGTCTCCCAAACCCCACACGCCCCTCACGCCTCTGAAACCGCCTGCCACCCCTTCCCCTCACCCCTCCACCTCCACCGCCCCTGCGGGGCCGCACCGTGGGGAACTCTGCACCACCCCTTCCCCCCACCCCTCCACCTCCACCCGCCGCTGTAAGCGCGCACCGTGGGGAACTCTGCGGCCTCGCTGATTTCGTCGCCGCCCGCCGCCTCCCACCGCTCCCCATCCCCCGTCAGGTCAAACCCGCGAGGGTCACCAGACACCTGCGGGCAGGCAATCAAATGAGGAGTTGGGGGGATCAGATGCGGTACAGGGGAAGGGAGGATCTGTGTGCTACGGCACGGTGCCGAAAAGGAGCGGTGCATGTGCGGCCGCAAAGGCGCAAAAGGGCGGGCGAAGAGGGTGTGAGATGAAGAGCCGACACGGAGTGGTAGGCGAGGGCGGGGGCGGGGGGGCAGGGTGCATGGAATGGAGGTAGTGCCCAGTGCCGGGACTTGGGGCCACGAGTGGGTGTGCACCGACGGGACGGGCAGCGTGCTTGGGCTGTCGTGCGGGGGCTGGGGCGGGGAAGGGGATGCCGCGGCAAGGGGGGCACATACGCCTGCGGGCGCGGGCGCGGCACGGTGCTGTGTGCAGGGCGCACAGTCGTGCGCTTCTCACACACACTGCACCTGGCCAGTCACAGACTCCAGCGCCTCCACAGCCTCCTGCCACTCCTCCCCCTGCAGCATGGATGGAAAGGCCAGCGGTTGAGGCGAGGAGAGGCTGCGTGAGCGGCGCCGTCGCGGGGTCAGCGCCGCCGCTCCCCCTGGCCTCCAGGTCACCCTCCCGCTGCTTGCGGCGGCGGGTGCCGCGCGCCAAGCGCTTTATTCTACCCACTGGCCACGTAAAACGACCAAACAGCGGCGCTCAGTGCGCTGCCTCCAAGACCCCCTGGCCACTGCTGGCTCACATCTGTGCAGTCTTCCACCGAGTTGTACAATTTCACGGCGCGCTTAATCTTAGCAGCCATCCTGAAGGGCGCTCGAGCACAAAGAGACCAGCGCTGCGGAGATTGTGGCAACCGCAACGGGCTGGGGGGCTCTTCCAGAGGTTGACAGTGATGTTACAGGCTTCGGGGGTACACTGGCGTGGCATCAGGGGCCCTCTGTGCAGCAGGAAGAGAGGACAGAGTGGCACAGCATACCACATCATGCGCTGCGCGAGCTCGCTGTTTGCCTTGCAACTGTTGTCCGGCCACGAAAGCAATCTACACAGCAAGCATCGGCAGGAAGCTTCGCATGAAAATCCAAGCAGGCCGGCAAGCGCCGAATGGTCCGATGCTGGTTTCGTGCCGTCTTGGACCCCAGCAGGAGCGTTGGTGCAGACAGTAGTTGCCCCGAAACGCCATATTTGCCGGGAAGCGGCGTCTGTAAGCACCCGTACCACGTTGGCACTCCCCTTCCCAGTGCTGGCCGCCGGCGCGGCGCTCGCCCCACCCTTTTCCCTCGCTTGCGGCTTCCCCCTGTTAAGCTGGGATCGAGCGCAGAGCTTATCACAAATGTGCACTCGGCGAAGAGATGCAGGAAGCCACCCGCTTGGCACAAGTGCGGGCTGCTTGGCGGCCTGCCTGGCTCAAGAGCCACAGCCAGTTTGCGCTCAACAAGCAAAATTGCACACTGGACGGAGGGCGCGCCGCCCACAAAACGGTCGGTCAGTCCAGACGGAGAAAGACAGGCGAGACGTTGACTGCAGTGCGGATTTGGGCAAAAGTTGGGAAGCGCAGGCGCAGAGGTTCGCGGCGGAAGGGCAGGCAGTGGCGGGCAGGGCACTGAAAGGACCACAGCACAACAATTGTGGAGGAGAAGCGAGCAAGGCAGGCAGGTGGCAATGCAGATATGTAGGGTGGGGGACAAGAGGGTGGGAGATGGGGAAGGGAGGGTTTGGAAAAGGCACAACCGGGGCCAGGGACTGACACAGCAAGCAGCTAGCTAGGTGAGGGTCAGCCGGGCGCTGTGGCGGCACCGCCGGCAGCACCGCTGGCAGCGTCACGCCTCATGCGCGGCAGCACACAGAGTTCCCCGGACGAAGCTAACAGGCTAACAGCCATTTCGGCCAGGGCTTGGCAGCTGGCACTAGCTTGCATAGCCGGTGGCAGAACAGGCCGCTCAGCAGGCGCAGCAGCAGCCGGCGCCCGCCGGACTCCCACCTACTGTGCTGTGCTGTGCCGTGCTGTGCTGTGCTCACGATGTGCTGTTGTCGCGCTGTGCTGTGCCATGCGGTGCAGTGCTAATGACGCACTGTGCTATGCCGTTGACGCGCTGTGCAAAGCTGTGGTCCCCCTAACCGCTTGCTCACTCTGCCACTTTCTTCACGGTGAGGCATGGGATCTTGAGGAAGGCGCATATTTCGTTGATGACGCAGACCACATAGTGCAGGTAGCCCACAATCACGACTGCACATG
>JTEE01000031.1:1066129-1086798 GCA_002896455.3 Chlorella sp. ArM0029B
AGGGCGGGTAGGGCAGGGGGGTGCAAGCAATCGAGCGATGGATCAGCTGTGATCCGGAAGGTGCGCAGCTGGCCCACAACCACAACTGCAGCCAGCAGGGCGGCCCCGCCAATGGCGTCGCAGCCACAGTGCGTGCAGCCGGGCAGCCCAGCCCAGCACGGTTCACCTGTTCACACACACGAACGCAAGACGCACGCCGACGAGAGGGGAGGGAGGAAGCGGCCGCCCGCTCACAGGGCAGCACCTCTTCCACCACACACAGACAGACACACACACCCACACACACCTGCGCAGACGCTGTATCCAACCAGTACAGGGTCCAGCCAGCCCATGTAGTGGTTGGCAACCTGCAGCCAGGCACGCAGGCAACCGGGGGTGTGGGTTGCTTGGTCACCACATTGCTGCAAAATGAAAGAAGAGCTGGTCGCATGCAAGCAGGGGGCACGGTTTGAGGGGCAGGGTGGGCGCAGGGGGCGCGGCCCAGCGGCTCCCACTGTCCCGTACCCGTGCCTCACTCTTTGCACAAAGCGTCCCCACATCCCTCACTTCCTGCTGTCAAAGCAAGGTGCACTTTTGTCAGGCCACACCCGCAGCGCCCACCCTGCCAAACTCCTCTCAAATACCTGGCTCCCTGAGCAGCACACCCATTCTTTCTTCAGTTCCGCCGTTCAGCACATGCGATGCAGCAAGGACGCAGCAGCGCCCACCCTGCCACTCCCCTCACCCCTGGCTTCCCAAACAGCACACCCAATCTGTTGTCAGCTGCTTGTATCTATCCCCAAATGCTGCGTGTCCGGGCCGTACCTGCAGCGCCATGGCCACCAGCGCCCACCCCGCCACCTCAAAGGGCTCCTTGGACATGTGGGCCATGATGAGGCGGGTGGCCTGCGGAGGGTGGGGAGAGCGTGAGAGGGAGTAGGCAAAGGAAAGAGTGGGAGCAGGTGGGCGTGCCGAGGTGAGTGGCCTGCGGGGGGGTGGGGTACGTTAGACGGATTGGGGCAAGGAGTGGGAGCAGGTGAGAGGGGCAAGGGGACAGCATACTGCAGGCGGGCCCACCTGCAGCAAGCACACTTCCTTACTTTTTGGTTTCTACCCACTCCAAGTATGAGTGTGAGCATAACTACCCGGCGGCCCTCAAATCCTCAACACCTCCCCCCACACAAACCCACACACAAACCACAAAACAGCACAAAGACCCCCCACACAAGCACAGAAGCACACACACACGCGTGCAAGCGCGACACCCGCCCACCTGCAGCGAGTAGACGATTCCGTATGTGAGCAGCGCCACGCGTCCCTGCCCCGCCGCCGCGTGCGGCAGGCTCAGCAGCACCCCCGACAGCGCAAAGAAAGAGGCCAGCTGTGCCAGGTGAGCCGCTGCATGCCCCGCCCCCAGCTGCTTGCTCCCCTGCTCCTTCTTGGGGAGAGTGGTGTGCTCCAGCTGCAGGCAGGGTGTGCGTGGCGGAAGCAGAGGGGGCAGGCGGGCCGGTGAGAGGGGCAAGGGGTGGGGGCGGCAGAGGGGGCAGGCGGGCCGGTGAGAGGGGCAAGGGGGAGGGAAGGCAGAGGGGGCAGGCGGGCCGGTGGGAGGGGCAAGGAGGAGGGAAGGCAGAGGGGGCAGGCGGGCCGGTGAGAGAGGCAAGGGGGAGGGAAGGCAGGGAACGAGAAGGCAGGAAGGCAGGCAGGCAGGGAGGGAGGGAGGAAGGCAGGCAGGCAGGCAGGCAGGCAGGCGGGCAGGCAGATAGGCAGCGCGCCCAGCGCCCAGCACACACGCACCTGTTGGGTGCCAGACAGCCGGAAGACGCGTGTGACCTGCTGGTACCCCAGGCTGAGTGCGGCATAGCAGATGACACAGGTGAACAGCTCGCTGAGGCGGACAGCTGCCAGGAAGCTGCATGCCAGGGGAGGCAGCACGCTGTGCGCTAGGGCGCTGTGCGCCAGCGGGCCCAGCGGGCACAGCATCCAGGACTGCGGCCGGATGATCCACGTCACCAGGTGCAGCATGACAACAGAATAGTTGGCTTCCGTCACTCCGATGGCGCCGTTGCCGTACACCATGATGCCTGCAGCGCGATGCAGCACAAAAGAGGGAACAACGGTGTTATTTTGTAGACAGGCAAACAGAATGAGGGAAGCATGAGGGAGCAGTGGATGCATGCACGGTGCGTCTCTGGCTGTGTGCAGCGTGGTGAGTCAGTCGCTGCCAGCACAAGGGCACAGCAGAAGGAATCCGGGTGGTGGCGTGCAAGCGGACGGACCGTCACGGTCGACAGCGCTGGCATAGACCAAGGAGCCTGCAGCAGCAGCGGGCAGCCCGCTTCTTGACCAGTAACACGAGGGAAAGGTTTCGCTGTCAACAGCAGGCGCATCAGCACCTTGGCTGCCCGCCCCACCAGCGCGTGTTCTAGTGCTCAATCTCTCTGTGCGGCAAACCGCCTCGAAAGTTCACTGGCGCGGTACCCATCCCGGTGCCACTGCTGCCAACAACATGTGGTACTGCTGTCGACTCATAATCAAGTTACCCACAGCTGCCCACCCACCCGTGTGGTACCCCTCCCAGTGGTGCCCGCCACCATGCCCATGTGGTACTGCTGCCGAATCATGCACAGCTTCCTCACAGCTTCCCGCCCACCTGTGTGGTACTCCTCCCAGTGCGCCAGTATCCAGGGCACCATGACGCAGAAGGTGGAGGTGATGAGGCGCCAGCCGGGCGGGAAGTTGAGGGAGCAGGCAACGTTGGCCAGCACCAAGTGAACCGCCAACGCATCGCAGCCTGCAAGCGGGGTTCAAAAGTCCAACTAATCAGATGAAGGCGAGGCGCGGGGAGCAGGAGTGCCTGGCATGACCCGAATGTGGGCTGCACTGCCTTCCCGGCAGTGCACGGGAAGGCAGTGCAGCCTTGGGCAGAAGTGTCAGGTGTCACAACCTGGCCTGCCCGCCAGCGGCAGCTCAGCCTTTGACCTGTAACGGCGTGCGCACGCACGCCCGGCGCCTCCCGCTGCCCCTCCAGATTCCCCAGACTACATCTCCTCTTCGGCCTCTTGTCCTTGCCCGCCTGCCTGCCTGGCTCACCATGGTCAACCACCTGCGCCCCTGGTCAAACAGCTTATCCAAATCTGTCCCCCGGTCAAACAGCTGGGCCCCGGTAAAAGCAGCTGCCCCCCCGGTCAAACACCTGGGCCCCGCTCCCTCACCGTGGTCGAACAGCTGCCCCAGCGGCGAGCTGTTGCGCGTGCGCCGCGCTTGCTTGCCGTCCAGGCAGTCCATGTGCAGGTAGAAGAAAACGGCGGCGCCGCTGCAGGATACACGAATGAAAGGAAAGAGTAATATGCATGGGGTCGGTGGGTCAAAACAGGCAGTTTTTGTTGTTGTTTAGTGCACGAAAACGGCGGCGCCGCTAGAGCAGACAAGAATGAAAGGAAAGAGTAATAAGCATGAGGTCGGTGGGCCAACAAAGGCAGTCTTTTTCAAAAGTGGACGAAGACGGCGGCGCCGCTGCAGGAGGTCGAGAGGAAGGGAAGAACGAGGCTCTGAAGCAGGGAGTGAGTGAGGCCGCCAGTAGCAGTCGGTGCGCAGGTGGAAGGCGTGGCGGGGAGGACACTACCAGGGCGTGCTAGGCTGCACCACGCATGTGCGCTGTTGGAAAGAAAAGAAAAACGCACCAGAAGAAGTAGAGCCAGCGGGGTGCAAAGCCGCCGATTTCTGGGAGCTCCATCCATGCCGCCACGTAGGCCGCCAGCAGGGCAGACAGCCCCATCAAAGTGATAAGGTTGGGGGCCAGCCACATGGGCAGCCAGTGGTTGGTGATGTCTGGTGAGCAGAGAGGGCAGAGGGGGAGCGCACGGCAAGGGGGGGCAGTGGGGGCGTGAGCGGGGACAGCGGCAGGTAGCGGCAGGCGACTGGTGGCAGGCTGGCGGGTGGGCAGACGGGCCCGGCACTGGCGGGCGACTGGGTACAGCAGAGCGAGGTCGCTGGCGCGCTGGGGCGGGAGTGCAATTGCACAGGAGCCGGCAAGGGTATGAAAGCGGGCCTGGGCGGCAGGCAGCGGTAGCGGCGGCTTGGCGGCAACCGCTGGCGGCGGCGCAACATGCCTACTGCGAGCTCACAATTCCAGACGGGCTGGTGCAGCTCATCCAAGAAAGTGTAGCCGCTGGGTTTGTAGGCATAGCTGCTCAGGCCCTCCAGTGCCCGCTGCGACAAATAAGGCCGGCGCAACATGTTCCTGAACGCCGCTCTCAAGCGTGCCCGTCGACGCTCCTCCAGGCTTCTCAGTCCTTAATGCACGTGAGGGTGCGAGCTGAGACACTGGCGGCGGCGCGCCCTTTCAATGCCTTGCAAGCTCTGCAAGCGGCTGGTTTGGGGCTGGGGCCCGAAGGATCACCGCCTAGCAATGCAGGCACGCGCTTTTGAAGCAAATGCACCAAACAAGCAGCATGGGGGCGGCAAACTCGACTGCATGGAGCCGCCCTTTGATCGCCACGCGGCCTTGTCCCCCGGCTTCCGCTGCGTTATTTTGATTCTCCGCGCCCCCTTCTCATCGGCAGCTATGGCACAGGTGCTGGAGCTGTCCCCTGCCTCCTGCTGGACGGGCAGAGTGGCCGCCTGGGTGCCCTTCCCCCAGCCGCCGGCGCTACAGCAGCAGCAGCAGCAGCAGCAGGGCGGCCTGCCGCCGCTCAAGACCTCGGCCCGGGGCGTGTGGCTGCGCAGCGAGCAGGGCGGCGTGCTGATGCTGCAGTGGCGCGACGGCGTGCGGCCGCCGCTGCTGACCTTCACGCTGCGTAACTCGCAGCAGCTGGTGCGCGCCCCGCTGGCGCCCGGCACCTTTGCCTTCCGCCTGGTCTGCCCCGCGCATGGCGCCCCGCCTCCAGCTGCAGGCGGCAGCAGCGGCCACGTTCTCTTCCTATCACTGGCCGGCAGCAGCGGCATGAACAGCGGCAGCAGCAGCTCAGCCGCCCTGCAAGGGCGCACGCTTGCCGTGCATTTCGACACAGCCCAGGCGGGGTGGGAGTGCGGGGCGCTGCTGCAGGCCGTCAAAGGAGGCTTGGCAGAAGTGGCGGCGCCGCCACCAGCGGCAGCACCGGCAGCAGCGGGAGGTGCTGCAGCTGTGCGCCCGGCTGGCAGCCACCTCGCGGTTGGAGCGCTGCAGGTGCCACAGGGCGGTGGCAGGGCGGCAGCTGCTGCAGACGAGTTTTTGAACGGCGGGGCCAATCTGGCAGGCGCAGCAGGGGGCAGCAGTCGCCTGTTTGGGTTTGCAGACGAGGCCAGCCTGGAAGCGGCTGTGCAGGCAAGTGGTGGGGTTAAGGTGGGCTATTGGAGGGTGGGCTGTCACACTGACTGACTGATTGATCGATGGACCGATCGATGGTTTGAATGACGCGGCTGCCGCTGCAACAGTCAACCCACATCCAGTGCAGCAAACTGTCTGGTGGTTGCCTTGCACCTGCTGCAATTCCCTGCCAGCCATGATCCTGCTAAGCACACTCGTGAACCCAAAGTATAGTGTTTAAAAGCCACCAGCCCCTTCTGCCATGCCAGGAGCGCCCGCATGGCCCGCGCCTGCTGACCCACATTGGATCGGCCGCCCCTTGTGTGCAGGCGGCCCTTGCAGCCCCCGGGTTTGATGCATACGTGGATCAGTGGGAGCAGGAGGTGGGGCGGCTGGAAGCGCTGCTGGGCGAGTAGTGCCAAGCTCACAGGCACATCATGCTTGTGCAGCCAAAACAGGGCTGCCGGTGAGCGGCCGGGGGCGTCGACGGAAAGCCGCCGCTCAGCAGCTTGTCCATTGACCTTGCCATCTCGGCCCTTCTACTTGGCATGAGCACTTGGACTTGTTAAATTTCAAAGGAAATGGGAGGCCAGGCAAGAGCTCCACAGATCTGTATTGCAGCCGACTGCCAGCCTGGCGGTGGCGGGACGCCATTGCACCAGGCCCCCCTGTTGCTGATCGCGACCGTGATAACTCGATCAGCGACCCACTGCATCAATCTGGGTCAGGGCAGCCTGTGGACAGGACAGTTTCTCTCCGAGAGCTTAGAAGGCGTCCCGCAGCGGCCCCCGCCTTGGCATGCTAGGCGGTCTTTCGGCGCCTGCCTGTTTCCATCACATTGCAGCAGCGCGATCGCAGCACCCTCCACGCGCCAGTCTCGCAGCTAGGGCTCTACCGCGCGCCAGACCGACCACGATGGCCGCCAGCGCGCAGGAAACGATGGCTGGGCACTACATGGTGTCGCTGGGCGAAGCGCTCTACGGTGGGCGGCCTTTGGGGCAGCTGCCTGCTCTGTCGCCGCCCCATCGGCAGCTGCCACTCGGGCGCCGCCCGCCCTGCTCACCTGTGTCCCTGCTTATCGCATAGCTCAACCCGCCCCTGCCCCTCCGCTGCCTCTTCCTGCAGACTGCCTGGCCGACCAGATCGGCAAGTCAAAGGAGGAGGTGACGTCATGGTGAGCTCCGCCGATCTACACCGGCCGCCGGCTGGCTCGTCTTTGGGGCTGGCGGTTCACAGCGCTAAAACTCGGCACTCCACAGGCAGATGCACACAGCTTTCCCAGCTGCCGTTGCCTGCCTGCCTGCCTGCCTGCCGTCTTACCATGAAGTTTGCAACCTCTTGTTTCTTCTTCCCTTCCCGCCAAACACAGGATGGTTGGGCAGGTCAGCAGACAGACATTCTTCCACAGCCCTGCTGCTGCTGCGCACCCGCCCCGCCCTGCCCCGCCCTTCTTGCCCCTCCCGCCCTCCCTGCTGCCCGCGGGACGCCTCACCCGCTCCCCAGATCAGAAAAAGCCATCGAGCACTTATGCCGCCCCTGCTGCTGCCCACCCGCCACGGCCCCACCCTTCTTGCCCCCCCTGCCCTCCCTGCTGCCCGCAGGATGCCCTACCCGGGAGGTGCCCCTGCCAACGTGGCCACGGGAGTGGCCCGCCTGGGGGCAGGCGCACTTTTTGTGTCGGCCATTGGGAAGGACGACCTGGGGGACGAGTTTGTGGCGCTGCTGAAAGGTGAGTGGGTGGGGTGTGTGTGGGGTGGGGGAACTGCGGGGGGCGGGGGCGTCATTCCACATTTCATGCAAATTCTGGTTTTCTGTGCGAACACACAGGTAAGCAGCCACGGGTGCAGACGATCTGGGGGACGATTTTGTGGCGCTGCTGAAAGGTGAGGCGCACGGTCAGTTTAAATGCATGAGTTCAAACGATTGTGCTTGGTTCTAATCACTAGCACACAAGTTAGCAGTTACGGGATGGCCGGCGTGGGGGGTGAGTATGTGGCGCTGCTGACGGGTGAGCAGTGCAGGTAATGAGCTGGCAGCCAAGCCACGGGTGCAGCCGACTTGGGGGGATGGGTTTGTGGCGCTGCCGACATGTGTGTGGAGGGTTCTTATCTGTGCACTCTAATGCCCGCTCTGCACCTGTGCTGATCCGGTTGAGTAGAAAGAAGGGAACTCTAGGGTTTTCTTGGCCTTTTTGTATCTTCTTTTTGAAAACAAAAACTCGGGACTGCTTGGCTTCCCGACCTGCAGAGCGCGGGGTGGGCAGAAGCGCAGCCTGGACTCTGCATCTTGCTGAACCCTTCGTCAATTCAGCTTGTTCCCAACTCAATCTCTGCAGAGCCGGGTGTGGACAGGATCGCCATTCGGCGCCTGGAACCGCTCCTCACCTTCCTTTTCCCTCCCAGCCTCCCACTTTGATTCCGGTCCATCCCCTCCAACCCCTCCACCACATATGCATGTCTTTCCCATAGTGCATGCACCCGCATTCCTGAGTTTCTTTCTGTTTGTTTCAAAGCCCACAAAGATGAGCTGTCCCTTCTCCGCCCATGAGTCCTGCTGGCTCTGTGGACCCTAAATGTATTAAATTGATTGATGGATTGATTGATTGATTGACCCCCTCCGACCTGCAGAGCTGGGTGTGGACACAAGCGCAACCTGGACCGCCCCACTCTGCATCTTGCTGAACGCTTCTTGCTGAACCCTTCGCCTAATACAACTTGTTGTCAACTCAAACTGCAGAGCGGGGTGTGGACACGAGCGCCATCCAGCGCCTGGACCGCCCCACCCGCGACATCCTGGTCACACGCCTGCCCGGCGGCGACCGCGTTTTCTCCGGCTTCGGCAAGGTGGGCAGCGCTTTGCCATGTTGCACGCTGCTCTGCCAAAGGTTGTATGTTTGATTTCATTGGCCCCACCCTGCCTTGCGCCCCCTCCGGTTTTGGCAAGGTGGGCAGCAATCTGGTCATTCACCCGTATGCTCACAACAAATGCTGTTGATGGTGACAACACACTGCATTCTGGTCGCCACCCATGGGCATCCTGTCCGGCCTCTGCATCCCCCACTTGCTTGCCTAATAATGTTGTTGTTCATTGCCATCACGCTGCCTGCAGGCGGCCACCCACGAGTATTCCGACTGCTTCCTGGACCCCGCCAGCCTGCCGCTGGACAAAATCAAGGTGGGCTTTGCTTTTGCTTTTGGGGAGGTGCAGTCTGACTTCCGCAAAGGAAGTGCCGACACAGACCCCTGGGCTAGTGGGGGACCGCCAGGATTGCAAGCATGGAGAAGGAGCAGTGGGGAACACAGCAGGCGCTTGACTGGGCGATTGACTGAAACTTGTTCATTAATGGAGGCAAGGCCAGGAGGTGGTTCTGCCGCCTCTCCTGCAGTACCTTCAGTAACCCCGGGGCTGGGCGTCGGGAAGGGCGCACTAAGGTCCATTTTATTTATTTATTTATTAAAGATTTTATTTATTTATTTGTGTTTCCACGCCCTCGCTCGCCTGGGAGGGAGGGGCCAGCAGGCGGGGGGCTGAGAGAGCGGTGGTTGGTGGTGGTAGTGTGGGGGCACGTCCTAGCCAGTGCGTGCGTGCCGACGGGTGGGCGGGCGCTGCCACCCGGCTCCAGGCGGTATCAAGACGGATGGACTCACGAGGAGAGTGGGTGGTGGTGGGAGGGTGGGAGCACCTGAGGCACGCCTGCTGTGTGTAGATATGGTATCCCAGGTCACATGGTACCGGCTGAATGGGGCCAGCCAGGCCCAGCTTGACACGGGCGGCCCCGCTGCCCGCCCACACAAACCCACGATCAGCTGTTCTCGGGGATACCCTCGTGCCTATCTCACAGCCCCAAGCAATCGACCAGTGCACACCGCAGTTGTCCCCAGGCGCCCACCCGTCCTTTGCAGGCTGCCGAGGTGGCAAGTTGCTGGTAAACTGAAATTACAGTTAGCTCAATTTGCTGAATTACAAGCTTTCTCTCAATTGCCATACCGAGGTGACCACCTACTGTTCACCCCCACAGCGACATGCCGCGGCACCCCACCCCAACCTTCCTTCTGCAGGCTGCCGAGGCGCTGGTGACGGGCACACTGGGCCTGGCAGCGGGGCCCACGGCGGAGGCGATGCGCAAGGCGGTGGCAGCCGCAAAGGAGGTGCGCTGTGCATGCTGTGGTTTGCTGTGCTGTGCTGGGCCTGGAAGCGGGGCCCACTGCCGCAACAGAGGCGCGCTGCGCATGCCGGGGTCTGCTTTGTCGTGCTGTGCTGTGATGGGGGCGTCCGCGGGGGCGGGGGGCGGGGGGCAAGACGGGGTGAGCCGCTAAGGAGGTGCGCCGTGCGTGCTGTGCGTGCCGTGCTGTGCTGTGCTGCGCTGTGCCGTGCCGCGCTATGCTGTGATGCGCTGTGCTGGGGGGCAGCCCCGCTGCAGAGGCGGTGTGGTGCGCAGGGCGGCGGGGGCAGCTTAGGACGTGCGCTCTGCTTACCGCGTGCCTCTTCAATAATCGTTGTGTCAGGGCGGCCGCTGCTGCTTGATCATTGACGTCAACTGGCGCCCCTCTTTGTCACTCCACCTCAACTTACACTCACTGCAAACCCTTTCCCCCCAAACCTCCCCAACGTGTGTGTGGTGGCAGGGCGGCCGGTGCTGCATGTTTGTCAACTGGTGCCCCCTCTCATCCCACCCACCTTGCACACACTGCACACCCTTGCCCCCATCTCCCTCCCTTGCAACATTCTGGCAGGGCGGCCGCTGCTGCCTAATTGTTCTCGTCACATGGCGCCCCTCTTTGTCACTCCAGCCCACCTTGCACACACTGCACACCCTTACCCCCGTCTCCCTCCCTTACAACATTCTAGCAGGGCGGCCGCTGCTGCTTGATTGTCAACAGGCGCCCCTCTTTGTCACTCCACCTCAACTTACACTCACTGCAAACCCTTTCCCCCCTTGCCTCCCCAACGTGTTGGTGTTGGCAGGGCGGCCGCTGGTGCTTGATTGTCAACTGGTGCACCCTGTCACCCCACCCCACCTTACACACACTGGTAACCCTTTCCCCCCAAACCTCCCCAACGTGTGTGTGTTGGCAGGGCGGCCGGTGCTGCGTGATCATCGACGTCAACTGGCGCCCCTCTTTGTCACCCCACCCCATTGTACACTCAACCTCACTGCATAGCCTTACCCCGCCTCCCTGTCTTGCAACATTATGGCAGGGCGGCCGGTGCTGCGTGATCATCGACGTCAACTGGCGCCCCGTGTTTTGGGATGACGAGGCGGCAGCCAAGGCAACCATCCTGGAATATATTCAGCAGGCAGACATTTTGAAGGTCACCGATGAGGCAAGTAACCTTTGTTCGTTCTGATCTCATTATGTGGGACGTTCGCTTTGTTTTGTTCTCATGAAGTGGGACGTGAGTGGCGTTTCCCTTTTGGGATGACGAGGCGGCAGTTATGTGCACGCTAGTGGATTACATCCTGAAGCTCACGGACGAGGCAAAAAAATCTGGGCATGAGTGAGCGGAGTGGTCTGGCATGGCGAGGCAACAGGCGTTTTCAAACAGTGCTAGACTAGATGCAGCAGGCCATCGTGGCGGTTAGGGCTCCACTGCCTGTGTTGCCTGGTGTGGGACCTCCGCTAGCTGTTGCTCACCAGACGGACCCGGTGTGGCATCCCTGCCAGCTGTTCCACACCAGACTGCCATCCATCACAACACCCTCCTCCCATGCTTGCAGGAGGCAAGAAGAGTGCCTTTGATTCCTGTGCAGCCTATCCTGCCTGGCATGTGTCGTCCACACCCTCCACTCTTGTGCGTGCAGGAGGCAGAGTGGCTGTATGGCATCCCTGCTGCTGATGCCCTGGCCCACCCAGAGCGAGTGCTGGAGCAGGGCAGCGGGTGGAAGGGGGTGCTGGTGTCAGGTGCGGGGTGGGAGGCAAGCAGGGGTCGTAATACAGGCAGGGATGGGGGGTGAGTGCTGGGATGACCCAATACATGAGGAGAGGTGCTGGGGCAGGGCAGCGGGTGAATGGGGGTGCGGGGTGGGGAGTGCCGGCCTGACCTGATCTGGCCTCCGCCGCCCCGCTGCCTGCCAGTGCTGCTGCGGCACTTTATGGCAGTAATAGGCGCGCAAGTTGCCGTGTTGCCGGGGCGCCCCGTGCCTCTTTTCAAGGCCTGTCGCCCCCACCTCCCCACTCCGCCCCTACCCCACCCTCCCAATACACCCGCCCGCTCTTTCTGCACACATCCCCCAAGAAAAACCTTTCTGAAGCTGGCGAGAAGGGGTCTGCCTATGGGGTCTGAACCCTAAAACCCCAAACCCTATAGCCCTGAACCCTAACCCCTAACCCCTAACCCCCCAAACCACTCTGCAGCTGGCGAGAAGGGGTCTGCCTATGGGGTCTGAACCCTAAAACCCCAAACCCTATAGCCCTGAACCCTAACCCCTAACCCCTAACCCCCCAAACCACTCTGCAGCTGGCGAGAAGGGGTCTGCCTATGCCTTCCACGCCCCCGGCGGCAAGATGGCCATGAGCGGGACCGTGCCTGTGATGGACGTGCAAGTGACCGACACCACGGGGGCAGGGGACGCCTACCTGGCAGGTGAGGGTGATTGTTGATTTGGGTACTCAAAATGAATGACTTGGGGGCAAGGTGGGAAGCGGTTGTGATGGACATGCAGGGATCACTGACACCTGGAGGGCAGGGACGCTACCTAGCTGCTGAGGGGTGAAGATGGCTTGAATTGATTTGCATTCATGTGTGCGGCAGCGGGGCAGTGCCCTGGATGGACGTGCAAGTGAGGGACACCACGGGGGCAGGGGACGCCTCCCTGGCAGGTGAGATCGATTGTTGATTTGGGTACTTAAAACGATGAACCTGGGAGGCAGGTGGGCAGTGCTGTGGATGGGCATGCAAGTGACCGACACCACGGGGGCAGGGGGCGCCTACTTGGCACTTGCACATGGGTTCGGTTCCCACACATGTTCCGCTCACCTGGCGGGTGCCGGGCCGGCGGTGGCGCCTGTGGGGCGAGGCTTTGGTCAGTGTGTGTGTGCTGGAAGGCAAGGCATCTGCTCGCTTTGGTCAGTGTGTGTGTGCTGGAAGGCAAGGCATCTGCTCGCTTTGGTCAGGGCGTGTGTGCTGGAAGGCAAGGCATCTGCTCGCTTTGGTCAGGGCGTGTGTGCTNGGCAAGGCATCTGCTCGCTTTGGTCAGGGCGTGTGTGCTGGAAGGCAAGGCATCTGCTCGCTTTGGTCAGGGCGTGTGTGCTGGAAGGCAAGGCAACTGTGGGCCCTGCCCTGCCGCCCCCATGTCTGTGCAGCCGCAAACGTGCTGGATGGCTAATCGAATGCCTTCACGTTCCAATAGTATTCCCGCACCTGCTTGCCCCAATCACCCCAACAAATCTCCCGTCTCGTGAGACCGCTCCTGGCTCCATATGGACATTAAATTTTAGCCAACTATTTTTTGCAATTGTAAGCTGCGGAATTCAATCACACGTGGGCACCTGCACCCGGCGGGAAGCCTGCTGCTTCACGCACTCATTGCCACCCCCACAGCTCTCCCTTCTGCAAGCTTCATTTTCCACATGCTGCTCTCCCACCCCCTTCCCACTGCACACCCTCTCCACGCACCTCCTCTCTGCCTCCTCTCGCCCATCCCCGTGTTCTCCCTTTTCCGCTGGATCAAAGTTTGTTGTATTCAAGTTTCCATCTGTTGATAACATTGTACCGCCACCCCCTCCTTGCAGGCTTCATCTTCTACATGCTACTCAGCGGCGGCCTTGACTCGCTGGTGGCAGACCCCGGAAAGGTGGGCGCTATGCTGCGCTGTGCCCTGCTGCTGCGCTGCGCCGTGCTGCGCTGTGCTCATACAGGTGTTGCTAGTGTGGACCACGAGCGTCCCACTGCACTCTAGGCTTTTGGACAGTAGTTCTTAGGTACCCCCCTAGTACAAGGCTGTGCAAGCCGTAGCTGCTTAGCAGCCAGTCACAAATCATTCAATCAATCATGCTGCGCTGTGCTGTGCCATGCTGTGGCCACGTGTTGTGGCGTGCTATGGTACAGCGGGCCTCGACTCGCTGGTGGCAGACCCCGGAAAGGTGGGTGCTATGCTGTGCTCGCTGTGTCGTGCTGCGCTGTGCTGTGCTGTGCTGTGCTGCGCCGTGCCGCGCTGTGCTGTGCTGCGCTGCGCTGCGCTGTGCCGCGCCATGCTGTCATGCTGTGCCGCTCTCAGCCACGCACCACAGCCCTCTTGTGTTCAACACCCAGGAAGCGCCCCCACCCCCGCCCCCCTCCTCTGCAGCTGCTGCGGGGTGTGGAGTTTGCCACCGCATGCGGCGCCTTCACATGCACCAAGCCAGGTGCCATTGGAGCGCAGCCCACGGTGGCAGAGGCAGAAGCGCTGCTGGCTGCGAGGGGCAGCGGCAAGTCCTGAGCGGGGCGGCGTGCACACCCGATGGAGCGCCTTTCGGCCCACGGTTGCGACGGCGGTTTTCGCGGCGCCGGGGGAGCGGCAAGTCGCGGGCAGGGAGTCAGTCATGCAAATTGAGCGCCTTATAGCCCACTGTGGCAGAGGCGTTGCAAGGCAACCAGTTGTGAGGTCCGACGGGGCCCGTCGGAAGTTGAACAGAACAGATGTGTGCACAGCGGCAGCGGCAGCGGGCGGCAAGCTGTGAGGAGGTGGCAATGGCCTGAGGGCCGGCAGTGTGGGGCCAGCAGTGTGGCAATGGCCTTCTCGTGGCCTTTGGCACGGCATGCACGACTTGGTGTGCTGTTTCGCCTCCTGGCATTTCGAGTGTGCGCCTCATGGCACACACAGAGCACTGCTCGTTGCAACTGTTTGATTCCTGCACTGCCCTCCTTACAACATTTTACAGAGGAGCATCAAGTCAAACAACCCATGTGTGTAATGTGCAGTGTGAGGGGCACTGAGAGCCGGAGGCAAGTGTGTGCTGTTTGTGACGGCCGCGAGCCCGCTCAGTTTGCGCCGGCCCCTGCAGGCAGCTGCCGCAGCTGCGCCGTGCGCAGTCGGTTGATTGCCGCTGCCAGCTCAAATCGGCGGGGGCGGGCCAGGTTGCCGGGCTTTGAAAGGCCCGACAGGGCATCCACACCCTGCATTTCAACACAAACACGCATCGGAACATAACATTACTGGAAGCGTCGGCAGGTAGGCACGCTTGGGCGGGGGTGGTAGATGGTCCGGGTCGGCTGCAGGGCACAGTTCATGGTGCCAGCAGCAGGCCAAACAGACTCCCAAGGACTTTAGAAGCATTTCAGCAGCAACCTAAACTCCCACCGATGCCCCTTCTCCACCCAACATCCTTGCCTGCTCGTCCATATCCGCTTCAAGCATGTCCAGAAGGCGTGCCAGGCTGGCGCCGCGCCAGCTGGCACCGCCGCCCGCCAGCTGGCGGCGCAGGCGCAGCAGCGCGTCGGCGATGGCCCGCGTCTGAGACATATCTACAAGCTGCTCCACGGCGCTGCAGGGCAGAAGCGGTTAACAATAGGCACACCAGAGATTCAAATAGTATGCACCGGGGTCAGGCAGGCAGCAGCAAGAGGGGAGATTCTGAGGTGCACACACACACATACAGACACACACACACACACACACACACACATACACACAGGCATGCAGTAGTCAGGGCGCAGCTGTGACGTGCATCCTTGCGGTGCAGTCAGGTTGACGCACCTCTGCCCGCTCCAGGCTGTATGCAACCACATGAGGGCACACCCCAGTCAAGTGGCACGCCTCAGGTTCAGCGCCCCCTGATGCAGGGCATGTGGACGTGATCGCGCACGTGCAGACTCATCCCCACTCATTACAATGCATACTGATTGAAAAATAAACAAATAAAAAATGGTCCAGCTGCATGCATGTGAGCGTGCACGTGCAGACTCATCTCTACATACGAAATCGTAAACACTGTATTGATTGCAGAATGGTTTACTTACCTCAGGTCCAATTCGTCCTGGTCCAACTGAATGCATGTCAGCGTGCGCGTCTTTACACGCAGGTCGCGCCCGCCATGCCCCGCCACCGGCCGCGAGTGGACTGCACGGGCCCAGGGGTGGGGTGCGTGTTGGTGTCGGCATTGGAAATAACAAGGGCCCCGCAGCCCTCACTTTCTTCCCTCCTCTCCTGCCAGCCACCAGCCGCCCGTAAACTACCCTGTCCTGCCAGCCACCAGTCGCCCGGCCCCAGCGTGCTGCGCAACCAAAGCGGCCGCCGCAGCAAGCAAAGCAGCCCAGCGTGCCTGCCAGCTGTCAAGACACCTGGACCAGCGACCGTTTCAGCCACCCGCCACTCAACACCAGCATTCTCTTGCCACCACCAGCCACCCAGAGACCAGCATGTGATGCATGCATGCATGCTGCGCCTGCTGTGCAAGCCTCAGGGTGGATGCGCCTGCCGGGGGACTCTGCCTTGTTACTGTTTCCACTCTTATTGAACACTATTCCACCGTCAGCCACCAGTTACCCGGCCCCATCGTGCTGTGCCTGCTGTGCAGGCACCATGATCTCGCGCCCGCCCACCTGTGACAACCTCTCCTGCCAGCCACCATTCACCTGACTTCAGCGTGCTGTGCCTGCTGTGCAGGCACCGTGGGTCCCCTGCCCACCCACATGTGACCACCACTCCTGCCAGCCACCATCCACCCTGACCCCGGCGTGCTGTGCCTGCTGTGCCTGCTTTGCACGCACCAACACCTCTCACGTCCGCCCACCTGTGACCAGCTCTTCAGCCACCATTCACCTGACTTCAGCATGCTGTGCCTGCTGTGCCTGCTGTGCCTGCTGTGGTCCCCCGCCCGCCCACCTGTGACCAGGGTGCGTGGCGTGATGTCTCCGTAGATTTCGTGGCGTGGCAGGCGCTCCCCGGGGCCCGCGTGGCGCCGGGAAATGGCCTGGGCTGCCTCTGTGACGTCTGATGGCACGTAGGCGTCCATGCAAATCACGGTGTCTGCAAAAGGAGTGGAACGAGCGGGGTGGGGTGGGGTGGGGACATGCGAGATGCGTGCTGTGGGGAGACAAGTGGGGAGAGGATGGGGCTGTCATGTCTGCCATGCACAGCACAGCACAGCACAGCACACCCGCCGCGTCATAGGTTGCCCAAGCCACCCTCTGATGAGCACGCATGCAGCACAGCACGGCACAGCACGGCACAGCACAGCACGGCACGGGACAGCACAGCGCAGCACAGCACGGCACAGCACGGCAAGCACAGCGCATTGATACCACCAATGAGGAGCACGCGTGATCACAGCGGGCACAGCTCCGCATACATCGCACAGCACGGCACAGCGTACCCGCCACGTCAAAGTATTGCCCGCTGCCACCGATGACGAGCACGCATGAGACGCCGAGGGATGCCAGGGCGGGCAGCTTGGCGATGAAGGGCGTGATGGGCTCACGGTCGCCCGACACCAGCTCCTGTAAAATGGGGCAAATTGTGTCATCTGGATGTCATCTGTCGGTGAGTCGAAGGGTTATGCCAAGTGGGGGTGATGGGCTCACGGTCGCCCGACACCAGCTCCTATGAAAAGGGGCAAAACACCTTGTCAGCCGAGAGGGGCAAAACATATGATCGTGAGAAAAACAACCGAGTTTCTGAAGTGTAGTGAAGCGGTTGATGGGCTCACGGTCACCCGAAACCAGCTCCTGTGAAAGGGCAAAACACCTTGTCAGCCAAAAGGGGCAAACCATATGTTGGTCAATGGGTAACGAAAGGGTGCCACCGTGATGGGCTGGCGGTCACCCGACACCGGTTCTTGTGAGAATGGGCACATCATGCTATCAGTCGGTCAGTCACAGGGCTATGCCAGGGGAGGTGATGGGCTCACGGTCACCCGACACCAGCTCCTGTGGCATGAAGGGAGTAATGGGGACTACCTTGATAGTGGTTCCTATCAAAGTGCCACACTTCAAGGTGCCACACTCCTGTGACAACGTGGGGTGACAAGGGCGTGAGGGTCACAACACAACACCCGCTCGTATTGACGGGGGCAGTGCTGTTCGTCTGATCGGTCTGCTTCTCCCTTTGTTGTGTATATGATCATCACCTGTGCACACACAAGGTGCTGATCATCACCTGTGCACACACAAGGTGCTGATTACTCTTCCAGGTGCCGGTGTGGGGTGGTCGGCCAACCAACTCAGAACCTGCGCCCCTCACCCACCCACCCACCCACCCACCCTCCCAACTCTCTGCGCCCCGTCACAGGCACACACCCGCACACCTGCATGCGTGCATCCCGAATCATGAAGTTGGTTGCTGACGTGTCCTCATCCACCAGCAGCGTGGCACACCCAACCTCCAGGGCCTCCTGGATGTTGGCGGCCTGCGGGGGAGGAAGGGGAAGGTGAGGGGTTGGGGAAGGGAAGGGGTGGGGTGCGTGTGATTATGGATGTTGGCGGCCTGCGGGGGAGCAAGGTGGTGTGTATGTGTATGTGGGGTGTGTGGGTGTGTGTGGGGGGTCATTGTGGATGGTTTTGGAGGTTTGTGAGCTCCTGGATGTTGGCGGCTGCGGGCGGGGGGGAAGGCGAGGTGTGTGTGTGATTATGGATGTTGTCGGCCTGCCATGGAGAGGAAGGTGAGGGGGCAGTGGGGTTGAAGGTGTGAGTGGGGGGGTGAGGGCTGGGGGGTACAGCTTCCTGGATGCGCGTGGTGCTCAGGCGCATCCAACGTGTGGAAGGCTGCTCCACATGCCCCCCCTGCTTGCCACTGGACCCCGCAACTGGCACCCCCCTTGCCTGCCGGATGGGGCCACAGTCATCCAGCGTGTGGAATGCGGTGCCCCATGCCGCCCCTGCTTGCCACGTCACACTGCTTCAACTGCAGGTTCCCGTGCAAGCCCCAACACAAGACCTCCTGGCCGGACGTCCCCCTTGCCTGCGAGGTGTAGCCCGAGGCGTCCACCGTGTGGAATGCGGTGCCCCATGCCGCCCCTGCTTGCCACGTCACACTGCTTCAACTGCAGGTTCCCGTGCAAGCCCCAACCCAAGCCCTCCTGGCCGGCCCCCTTGCCTGCGAGGTGTAGCCCGAGGCGTCCACCGTGTGGAATGCGGTGCCCCATGCCACCCCTGCTTGCCAAGTCACACCGGTGCAACTGCAACTGCCCACCCAAGCCCCAACACAAGACCTCCTAGCCGGACGTCCCCCTTGCCTGCGATGTGGAGCCCGAGGCGTCCAGCGTGTGGAAGGCGGTGGTGTCCTTGCCAAAGGGCAGGTTGGCGATGAACGGGGAAATGTTGACGGCCTCAACGCGCCTGCAGAGGTGTCTTGTTACGGTTGTGTTAGTTGTATGTTAACCGGGCGGCTTGGAGACTGGGCGAGGCGAGGTGCGGAGTGAAGGATTCAGGGCAGCAGCCCCCATTAATGGGTGTTGTGCTGTTGATTCAGGGCAGAGGCTAGACAGTGTGCCTCCACCGCATGGTTGGGCCCCGCATCCCGCCATGCACGCCATGCATGTCATGCACGCCATGCACCTCAACCTCAACCCCCAACCCGCCTCCACCTGCCGTCCTCTGCCCGAATCTTGACGGCGGTGGGGTCGGTGGCAATCAGCTCACGCCCGTCGCCAGGGATCTGCACAGGCAGGCAGGCAGGGCAGGCAGTCCCAGTCCGTCCGTCACTCAGGCATGGCGGGCGGGCAGGGCAGGCCGGCAGGGGTCTCAGTCCGTCAGCCAGGCAGGGCCGGCAGGGCAGGCAGGCAGGCCGGAAGTCCAAACTTTGTCAGCCAGGCAGGCAGTCAGGCAGGGCAGGCGGCGAAAGCCCGTCAGGGAGGCAGGCAGGGCGGGCGGGCAGGCAGGCAAGCTGGCAATCTCAACCAGAAAGCCCGGGGCAGGCAGGAGGGTGGATACCGGGGTTGGCTGGACGAAAGGTCGACCCACAAAACCCTTCATATAACACTCTCAGCACTTGCATCAGCACTCTCAGCACTCATCAGCACTCATCAGCACTCTCAGCACTTGCATCAGCCCACCTTGCTGTACACCCCGGCCTCCGTCCCAGCGTGCTCTCCATGCACTCAATCAGAATGGCCACATGCAAGGGAGCAGGGTCTACAAATGGATCACGCTTGCAGACGGCCTTCACACCTTGGCGGAAGAAACACAAAAAACAAATATATATTAAAAACGGCCCTCCCACCTTGTTGTGCACCCCCGCCTCCAACCCAGCAAGCAGCTTCTTACAGGAATCGGACAGGTGTACAAGTCGAGAATGTAAAGAAGCAGCCCACCTTGTTGTACACCCCCGCTTCCACCGCCTTGAGCAGCGTGCTCTTGCCGTGGAAGCCGCCGCCACAGATGAGGGTGATGCCACGCCTGCGGCAGGCGGGGGAGGGGCGGGCCGGGGAGGGGCAGGTGGGAGGGGACAGATGAGGGAGGGGCAGGTGAGGGCCAGGACACAGAGACGGCATTCGACCGGCCAGAAGAACCGCAGCAAAGTCACATCTTGACGTTGCTGTTGCAAGTTGCAAACGGACGCCTTGTTCGACCATCAAAGGCGCCTCTCCCCACGCGTCGACTGCCTCGTGCTTCTGTAGCTGCGTATAGCTTCTCAAACTGCAAGTTCTGCCAGTTAGCCCTCCCGTCTCATTGCACAACCGAATAATCGTTAAGTCAGCCGCCACCGCCATGAGCACCCCAAGCTTGCCTGATGCCCAGGCCGCGCACCGCCCCTCGGTTGGGCAGCTGCACCGTCAGCGCCAGCGAGTCAGGAGAGCGGAAGGGGACGGCCTGGCCGGGCGGCATCGGCTCGTCACACGCGCCGCTCTGCCTGCAAGCGCACGGGAGCGTTGATAACCTCTAGTTAGAAAGCTTAATACATTAAGGACAAATTCAAGCAGGCACTGATTCTTCAAACGCGCCGCTCTTCCGTGTCAAAGCGCACACAACACACCAAAACATTACCAAGCTGTGGAAAAACCTGGATCGGTGCACGCCCTCCAATGAGTGCAGGATGTGGTTGTGCACGGACGAGCGGCAGGCAGGCCTGGTGCCAGGCGGGGCCAGGCGGGCAGGTCCGAATGAACACGCTCCCCCATCCCGCCCCGCCCTGCAGCACTCGGTTTTACTTAACGAGGCCCCACCCTGGAGCCGCCCCCCACGAATGCCACCAGCCCCAGAGACCAAAACTTCCCCCTCTGCCCCTCTCTGCCCTGTCCTACTTTCCAACAATATCATAAGGGGACCACAGACCCACCTGGGCAGCACGGAGCTGTCCCCCACAGTTGCTACCATCAAAACTCCCACGTGGCATGTCAACGACTACCGCTCTTGTTGGCCCCCACACCCACCTGGGCAGCACAGAGCCGTCCCCCACAAATGCCACCAGCCCCAAAGAAAACAGCTGGTCCCTCAGAGCTTGCGTGTCCTCCACACACTCAACTTGTGCCTGATGCGGGAGGGCGGGGGG
>JTEE01000031.1:1086870-1098344 GCA_002896455.3 Chlorella sp. ArM0029B
GCAGTTGGAAGCGTGGCGGGCGGCTAGTGGAGAGGATGGAGGGTGAGGTTGCGAGTTGCCAGGCCGCAGGTGCCTCTTGTTGTGAAGCCAGGGCAGTCAGGCAGTGATGCAGGCAGCCACAGCCAGCCAGCCAGCCAGCCAGCCAGACAGACATGCTGCAGCAGCGCAGGTAGCAGCCGCAACAGCAGCCGCCGCCGCCGCCGCGGCTGCCGCCGCAGCAGCAGCAGCGGCATGTCCATAATAACCAAGCGAATGTGTTAGAGGGCGTCGCAGCAGCAGCAGCAGCCGCAACGGCGAGGGCACGTGTGGCGCCATTTGTAGGGGGCCCGCACCTGCAGGGCGTGCCGGTCCTGCTGGGCGTAGAGCAGCCCCTGGTGAACATACCTGGGGCAGGCAGGCAGGCAGGCAGGCAGGGGATGGGGGTGAGACAGCGGGATGTGTCTGCTGTGTCACAACCGCGCTATGTGTCATGCAGCCAGGAGGGCAGCCAGCGAGTCAGACGCCCGAGTGTAGTCCACCGCAGTGCCCTTGCTGCGAATCACAAGCTGCTGCGCATGACGTGCACCCCGGGAGACAAGCGGGCTTGCTTGATACCCACCTGCTTGCATCCCAATGCGTGTGCACCGAAAGACACAAACCAGTGGATGGCAACAAAAAGAACATGCTGCCTTTCAGGACAGAGCAAGTATTATGCACTTCATTGAAATCAGCAGGAAGGAGCTTGAGGTGCTCACCTGGGCAAGTTTTGCAAAAGGGTGGAGGAGGCCCGGTGGCCCAGCACGGTGCTGACATGGCGTGTAACCCTACCTCAGTCAGTCGGTCCCCTTCTCAAGCGGCAGGGCACAGAGTTGTGCAGTATTCAACAATGAATGCTCAGCTCCCGGTGCTCTCCATAGTGTTGTGCACTTATGAAGAATCAATGAACAGCTGCCGGTGCTCACCTGGGCAGGTTTTGCAGGAGGATGGAAGAGGCCCATTGGCCCAGCACTGTGCGCCCCCGGGCGGGCAGCGCCACTGCGGGCAGGCAGGGACGGTTGGGAGAGGCCACATCAGGGCTGGGCAGTTGGCAGTTGGCCCACCCGGCGCGTCGACATCACACGAAAGGCGCCGCATGTTGCAGGGATGTTATCGGCTGCCTGCCAGTGTACCTGCCACATGCTTTGAATGACTAAGCAGAAGCCCTCAGGCTCTCTTTTTCAAGCGACCCGGCCCTGGTGAGCCCTACGGTGCCTCCCTTGCCTCTTTTCACACCCGTCTGGCGCGGAGCCGACCCAACCACAAAACACGCATTGATGGATGCAGCACAAATTCGGGCATACCCACCCTTCCCACATGCTTTAACTACGGCAGGCAGACTCTCTCCCGCATGCGTCGACTACCCGTGACCGGGGGGCTGTCGCGTACCTGTATCCCGCCCTGAAACAAAACCATTCGAGCGGGAACCCTTCGTGGGGGCAACTCTATGGCAAGCAGACTGCCCCACATGTTTTGACTGTGCTCGCCCCTCCACCCTGCCCCTCGCCCCCACCACTCCCACCCTCATTCCACCCACCACAGAAGCGGGCCTCCACAGATCCGTCAGGGTGGATGAGCACCGATGTGCGCTCCAACACGTGCTGACCTGCAGGCAGGCAGGGGAGGGCAGATGGGCAGGCGGGCGGGTCGGCAGGTGCTGGGCAGGCAGGCAAGCGGACAGGCGGGCAGGCGGGCGGGCAGGCAGGTGGGAATCCAGCAGGGCAGTCGGGCGGGCAGGCAGGTGAATTGACGGGCAGGCGGGCGGGAAGGCAGGAGGGTGGATGCGAGGATCAGAAGTGGCACCACAAATCAAGGCCCGACTGTCCGGGCAGCCACGCATGCTGTGCTCATGCTGTGCTCATGCTGTGCTCATGCTGTGCAGCCCTCTTAGCCCCAGCCCCTTGGCCCCAGCCCCCTCACCCGGCTTGTCCACGCTCATCTCCCCGCCCTTCTCGCCCTGCCACCCCCCGCTCTGCCGCCGGATGTCGCCGCCTGCAGGGAGCCAGGAAGCCGAAGCACGGCGATCCAAGCAGGGCTCAGTCTTGTGAGGTGGATGGCCCGAGCAACCCGGGGATTTCTTTGAATGAGTGGTATGATTCTTAGTCATGTTGACATCATGTGAATGGCCTCAGCAACCCGGGGAGTCGATTGCACCACGGTTCACTGTGATGGTGATTGGCGGGCAGTTGGCCAGGCAAGCAGGCAGCCGAGCGTCCCATCCATTCATTCTTTCCGTACCGCACGCCGGGCGACACAGATAGCAAGACGGCGCCGCCAGGACAGCGCAGCACAGCACAGCAGGCACAGCACGATTTCAGCTGCACAGCGCAGCACAGCACAGCGCAGCACAGAACAGGACATCGTAGCAGGGAGCAGAAAGATGTGAGCACGGCAGGATGTCACATGCACAGCACAGCACAGCACAGCACAGCACAGCACAGCACAGCACAGCACAGCACAGCAGGGTAATCGTTTAGGGGAAGCCACACCCACCTGAGGTGCTCACTGCAGCCCCAAAGCTGCGTGTGAGGAAGTCACAGACCGCCGTGCGCCGCGTGCGGGTCGACAGGAGGGCAGCGGGCACTGCCGCCAATGCTGCTGGCACCACCACGCGGCACCTGCTGGGGCTTGCAAACGGGTCGCCCTGCAGGCAGGCAGGCGAGCGACTGAAAACCCCAAAGAAACGGGCGGGCAGGCAGGGCGGGCGGGAAGGCAGTCCGGCAGTCCGGCAGGCGGGCAGGCAAGGCGGGCGAGTAGGGAGTTGGGCAACCAGCTGTGCAGGCTTTCTAGGCAACGGAGCAGGCAGGTGTGCAGGCAGACGCAAATGAACTAATTTTCCCTGGTGTGATCGTGGCCCGATTCCCCCCACACGCCTGCCAGCCTCACCTGCACCCAGTCCACCGATAAAATAGGATTTGGTTTTGATTGGTAAACCCTAAACGCTAAACCCCTAAACCCAGCCTCACCTGCACCCAGTCCACGCACAGCGTGTAGCCGCCCTGCCCCGCCGCCATCTGCCACCGCCCCTCAATGTCTTTGTACGCCTTGTACCCCCGCCCATCAATGCGACGCAGTGCTGCCGCTAGGTCGGCGCTGCTGCCTGGCGTGGGGCAGGAAGAGAGCCGGCGGGCCAGCGGGTGTGGTGCGGTGCGGTGTGGGAGGGCGCAGGGTNGGGCGGGTGGGCAAGCGGGCAGCGGATCAGCAGCTTTGGAAGGCAGCTTTGGGTTTAGGCATGCATGTTAAGTGTTTCATGCTTGCAGATGGCTCTCAGGCAGTCGCCGGGTACTCTTCTGAAAGGCTGCCAGTGTGCACCCACATTCCAGGAAGGCGGCATGGGAGGCCACCTGTGCCGTGCTTGCACATAGACATGCAGGAAGGCAGCATAGAAAGGAGGGCCCGCGGAGAAAAAATGTCCGCGAGATTTCCTTGAGTGAGGTGGTGTTGAGGCAGGCAGCAGGTTCGGCCCACCCGTGTTGGCAGTGGCCGGCCCGGCGTCATACCCCTCGTCATCGCTGCCGCCCCCACCCGCCTCCGCCTCCTCCCGCCGCCCGCCGCCGCCGCCGAAAGGCTGCTGGTGCTGCTGCTCCTGTCCTTGCTGCTGCCCCTCATCTGCAGAGTGCTCGAGGGTCAGGAACAACACATGTCAATCAAAAACTTTTCAAGTCCACCGGGAGTCAGCAACGGTCTCATGGGAGGCCACAGTTGCTCAGGGCATGGCAGGGCAATTCAAAGCTAACAGTGCAGGCTGCACACTATGAAGGTGCCAACAACAACAGAGCACACCCGTGTGGCGGGAAGGGCCCCGAGCGCTGTGCACTTGACATGTGAATCAATTCGAAGTGCACTTGCCATGTAAATCAATCGATTGCCTTGACTGATTTGATGGCGTTACTCAAGCCCCTGCCAGGCACATCTGCAGTGCTCACATGTGCCGCCGCAGCACTCCAAAAAAGCAATAACAAAAGGGATAACCCAGGCCCACCACACACTGCCCGTCTTGCCAGCGCACCTTCCTGCTGATACCCGCGCCCTCCACCTCTCCCTCCACCGCCGCCTCGCCCACGGCCGCCTCCTCCGTACTTCTCTGAAAGGGCAGGTGGGGTCAGGCAGGCGCAAGGGTGAGCGGGGCGGATCCAGGCAGGTAGGCAGGCAGGCAGGCAGGCAGCTGGGCAGGCAGGCAGGTCGGGGACGCAATGTAAGATGTGGCTTGCAGATGTGGCACCCCCTTGCCATCGCATGTGATGCTTGCTGTGGCGAAAGCACACACCTTTGTAGTACCACCCTCGCCCTCGCCCGCTCATGGCTGCAACGCGTTGTGTGCGCGGCCTGCTGTGCGGTCTCAGCGCCAGACCAGCAAGCCCCCGCAGCTGCGGCTGCACTGCAGCCTGTGTGCACGCCAGGGCTCGGGTGGAAGGGGAGCCTAGGAAACCAAGGAGGGGTGAAGGCAAATGAATGTGTGCGCACAACATAGTGATAGGATGCATGTGGACAAGTGTGCACTGCACTGGCAGCGTGTTGATGGCACAAGCGGCAGCTGCTGCCTGCCGCGGCGGCTGCCTGCCGCCGCACCTGGGATGCCGATGGCTAGCGTGAATGATATGCTACAGCCTAATCAAATTGTTGAGCGCTGCAGGTTCAGCTCGTTCTGCTGGAGGCTTTTCGACAACGCCGACATGCAATTGCTGGGAGGTGGCCAGCAGCGTTGCAAGGCCACTGACTTTGATCGATCAGTGCAACACGACAGTTGATGCGCTGTTGCGGGAGAAGCTGTCCCTCGGCAATGATGAAGTGCCAGGTCATTTTGGCAGAGAACGTGCTGTTGATTGCGGCTAGCCGGCTGAACACTCGGCACTCGCCGATCTCTGATTTGGGGGCCTGCAGCTGCGCTGCTGGGCTCTATAAACTTGCTCCCTGTCGCGCGAGGAGCAGGGTGCAGGCGGCGAAGCCACAGCTGCTTTAATGAACGGCAGGGCCGCACAGGCCTGCGATGCACATGCTAGAATGACGGCAGGGCCCCACAGGTCGGTCCCATTCTGGTGTGCCCTAGCCGTCAGCTTGCGGTGGGCTGAGCGCCCCAGCACCCTCCCTCCTGGCTTGTAAACAGCTGTGAAGGCCAGGATGGCAGTAGCGCACGTGCCGCGCTCGCTTGTGGCTGTGAGGTCGCCCTTCAACCAGCCCTGGGTTCTGACCGCCACAGCTGCCGCCACCCCGCCGCCGTGTCGCAGGTTTACCAGCGCAGGCTCTCAGAGGCATGCCCTAGCGCCTGGGGCGTCACAACCGGCGTTCAGGCAGCAGCAGCAGCAGCAGCGGGCGCGGCAGCAGGCTCTCACAACGGGCAGCACGCTGCGGCCGCCGTCTAGGCGGGCCGGGAGCGGCACCAGTGCGGCCCTCCGGCGCGCTGGCAGCAGCGGCGCACTCAGCAGCGGCAGCAGCAGCGGAGCAGCAGCGGCGACGGCGGCAGCGCCGGTGGGCTCCCCGCCCACCTCCAGTTTCAGCCTCGCCTTCCGCAGCAGCAGCGGGCGCTGCGCGCTGTTCCGGGGCCTGGGCAGCAGCGGCAGGATGGGCGCAGCACCCAGCATTCACGCGGCCCCCAGCCCCCGCCAGGGCAGCGGCACGCTGAGGCGCAGCCAGCGCATGGTCATGCTGTCTGCAGCTGCGCCGGCAGCCGAGGCGGGAACCGCAGAGGAGGATGTGGGCATGTCTGTGGAGTTTGACAATGCCGCCGGTGAGCGTGCGTTCACACCGGGTCCGGTGTTGTTTTGTTGCCACGTCCCGCCGGGATCTGCCTGGTATCTGCGTGGGAGCTGCCCGGTGGGAGCTTTTGTTGTGTTGTCACGTCCCGCTGCAAGTTTCCTGCGAGTGCTGCTGCTGCCTGCGCCCGTCTGCTTCACCTGTGGTGACACGCTCCCAGCTCCAGTGTTGGCTGGCAGCCAACAACAGTCTGACTGTGGCTGGCAGGGAGGATACCTGCCGCTGCCCACCGCGTTGCCGCCACCTGCCCCTTCTGCATCAGTGCAGCTTGCATGTCTACGCTCACTGTTTATTGTCTCTGTTGCTAAAAACTTGCGATCTAGGCAAGCCAATCGACGTCTTGTGTGACGCTGTCCACCCAAGGTATCCTCCCTGCCACTGCCCTCCCTTTCCCTTCCTGTGTGGCTGGCTGATGAGAATGCACTGCTTTCCACCCTCCCTCCCTCTCTTGCTGTGCCGCTGGCTAGCGACAGTACAAGTTACTGTCTCTGGCTGGATGTGCTGCTCCTACCCACCCTCCCTCTCTCACTGTGTTGCTGGCCAATTACTGTGTCGCTGGCTGTTGCGCTGCTCACTACTGCCCTCCCTCGGCTTCCACCCCTCTCTCCCTCACCCCGCAGATTTCACCTGCACACGGTTCTAGCTGTTAAGACGCACCGACACAGAGTTTACTGTGCTCCACCCACCCTCCCTCTCTTGCTGTGTCGCTGGCTATTGTGCTGCTGCTTTTCACCCCTCCCTCTGCTTCCACCCCTCTCTCCCTCACCCTGCAGACCTGACCTGTACAGTCATGCAGCTGTTTGGCCGCACCAACACAGTTTACTGTGTTCCACCCACCCTCCCTCTCCTGCTGTGTCGCTGGCTATTGTGCTGCTGCCTCCACCCCTCCCTCCCTCGCCCCGCAGACCTGACCTGCACAGTGATGAAGCTGTTTGGCCGAACGGGCACTGAGGTCCTGGCTCAGGTCACCAACGTGCTCACCGCTCAGGGGGTGACGGTGTCCAGCGCCAACATCAACACAGGCACCGGCGACGGGCCCGTGACCGATGTGTTCAGGGTGACCAACAGCGAGGGGAAGAAGGTGGGCGGGGCGGGAGGGGCGGGTGAGGGTGTGCATGAAGTTGTTGTGCGCATGGCATGATCGATAGTGGTGGGGCAGGCAGGGCCAGGGCCAGAACGGCAGGGCCCTTGTGGCTTGGTCTAAAGTGGCAGGGCAGGCAGGGCTGCGTGGCTTGGTGAAAAGTGGTGGGGCAGGCAGGGCCATGTGGCTTGGTCCAATCTGGTGGGGCAGGCAGGGCCAGAAGGTGAGCGGGGAGAGTGTGTGTATGTGTGTGTGTGTGTGTGTGCGCGTGTGTTTGTTACGGTACACGTCGTTCGGTCCTACATTGTTGTTGCCGGGCGCGTTACGAGCGTGCTCTTGAATGCCGTCTCTCATTCCCCACTTCTCATCACACATGGTACCACCCGCCCTGCCCTGCAGCTGGACCCCGGGTCCTGGCCCGCCCTGAAGCAGCAGCTGCTGGTGGCGCTGGGCAGCAGCACGCGCAGCAGCAAGCCCAGCATTTTCGGGGCGGCGGCGGCGGCAGACACCAGCACAATCAGGTGGGTGGGTTTGTACTGCATTGTACGGCACTGTACTGCATTGTACTGGGCAGTATGTCTGGTGGTCGTCATTCATGCATCACAATGTGAGATGAGCGTGGTGTATCCGCTTTTTGAGTTGCACCCCGCCAATTCGAGGCTGGCAATGGTGGTGGTGGCGCGATGCGGGTGGCCCAAGGGACAGGGTGACGCATGCACCAGCACCAGCACCAGCATAGAAAGGAGGGCCCGCGGAGTACAACTATCCGTGTGACTGCACCACCATGCGCCAACAGGGGAGGCCAGGGGGAGACCGGGCCTCCAGCCTCCACCTCACCTTGCCCTCCTGCCCGCCCCCATCCCTTCACCTCCTGCCTCTTTCATCCTTTCTCCATTCTTCATTTTTCTTTCTTCTCTTGCATTGCTGCTGCAGCGTGCTCACCAGCGCTGGCGACCCCGACCAGTTGGAGGCTGCTGCTGCTGACATGGCATCCGCCGCCTCCTCCCTGGTGGCCATAGAGCGATCCATGCTGGCGCTCAGCCAGGACGGCGCTGAGCCTGCTGTGATGATGGCAAAGCAGGTGGGTGGGTGGGCTGTGGTGATGGCAAAGCAGGTGGGTAGGAAGAAGGGTGCAGGGGGGTGGCACAGCCCCTTGTTACTGGGCAGGCCAAAGTGTTACTGGGCAGGACAAGCCGTTGCTGGGCAGGGCAAGGTGGTACTGGGCAGGACAAGGTGTTGCTGGGCAGGACAAGCTGTTCGCTTACTTGTGGTAGTGGGTGGCCACATTGCGCTTCTATGATAGGGTAGGGTGGCAGCTATTCGGGCGCTATTGAACTACGCCTTTCGGTGCAACATCGTACGGCGCTCCCCACAGGCGGAGAGCGGTCTGAGGCAGCTTCCCTGGTAGAGCGGCGGCTGGCGGCCATTGAGGCTCTGGTCACTGCACTCTTTGCCTTGGTGAGGGTGGCAGCTACTGAGACTCTGCTCACCTGCTGACCCCTGTCTCTTTGCTTTACATCACACCCCCTGCAGGCGGAGCGCTCCGAGGCGGCTTCCCTGCTGGAGCGGCGGCTGGCTGCCATCGAGGCGCTGCTGACGGCGCGGCGCCAGGTGGCGGTGGCGGCGGTGGAAACAGTGGAGCCATCCCTGCCAGACTTCATGCAGCCGCCCCCCACGGTGAGGGCATGGCACAGCGTGGCACAGCATAGAGCGGCAGGGAGTGTGGTGGTGCGGTGATGGGGTGCCGCAAAGTTGGGGTGCAGCATCAGTAGTTTTTGCGGGCTTACTAACAGACTGCATGCAGCCGGCCCCCACGGTGAGCGCAGCAAGGGACGACAGGGAGTGTGTGTTATGTGTTCTGGGGTGCAGCAACAGCAGTGGTAGGCGGGCCTCTCTGCCAGACCCTATGCAGCCGCCCCCCACGGTGAGGGTGTGTGGAGGTCTGTTCTGTGTTGTTACGCTTCTGTTGCTACGCTTCTGTTGCTATGGCACAACAACAGCGGGGTGCAGCACAGCAGTGTAGAGGAGCGCTGCCTGCCCGATTTCATGCAGCCTCCCCCACAGTGGGGGCATCAGGGCGCGATTGGGAGGGGGGTGTAATAGGGAGCAGCGAAGTTGGGGTGCAGCAACAGCAGTGCAGACGGGCCTCAGCGACAGACTTCCCACTGTGTCTACTTGTAACCGCACAAAGACCGCCACTTTCACGCCCCCGTGCTCATCTCCCACCACCCCCTCCCCGCCCGCCTGCCCTCCCGCCCCGCAGGTGCGCACCAGCGGCCCTGCGGCGGGCAATGGGTACGAGATCATTCTGCAGGGCTTCAACTGGGAGTCGAGCAAGGAGCCGTGGTACAAGAAGCTGGCCAGCCAGGTGAACATTCGCTTAAGGTTCATTCATTTGTGTGCCTGGGGTGTAAGCTTCTGTGCAGAGGAGGCAGTGGCTGCAGTGCTGTGGCGTCCCTGCCATTTCCAATACTCCCCTCATCTCTCCCCTGCCCTTGTATGTTTCGTTTAGTTGCCAACAGCACATGCTCTGCCCATTCACGCGAGTGTGTTTAGCTGCTGACAGGCATGCTCTGCCCGTTCGTCTGCCCTCCCTCCTCAGGCCTCGGACATAGCGGAGGCCGGCTTCACCGCCATCTGGTTTCCCCCCGCCAGCGACTCTGTCAGCCCACAGGTGAGCGGGGGAAAAGACCATGCATGCCGACAGCTTTTCAAGCAGATCTGGCTATACAGATCTGTATACATCACAAACTCAGAAGGATATGTACAGTGAGCGAGGAACCACCTGCGCCCCCAGCTGGTTCAAGAGTTTCGGCCGACAGTACACAGACTCTGCGTTCCGAGGTTTCTACGGGGCATGTCCCCAGCTCCGGAACTACTAAACGACCGCCCAACCATATGTGAACTGCTCCCCTCTTGTTCCTTGTGTTCTGGCCCACAGGGCTACCTCCCCCTCGACTTGCGCAAGCTCAACTCCGTCTTTGTCGTCGTTTCTTCCACCTACTTTGTGCATCTCGTTTGTTTGTTCGTGCGTTACCTTGTCACCCGCAGGGCTACCTCCCCCGCGACCTGTACGACCTCAACTCCAAGATTTCTCCACATTTCACCGGCTTCTTGTTTGCTTTGTGTGTGTGTTTATCATTCACAGGGCTACCTCCCCCGCGACCTTTATGACCTCAACTCCAAGTTTGGAACAGAGGCGGAGCTGAGGGATGCAATCGCCGTGTTCCACGAGCAGGTGAGTGTGCCCTTTAAATTCGTATGTTTATGATATGATTTAAATATCTTACTTGGGCGGGCAGGGCAGGGCACTTGCGCTGGGGTTGACAGCAACATTGCAGTTTTGGTTCACGAGCAGGTGCGCCTGATCTGCATCCTCTTCTTCTTCTTCTCCCTCACCGTTGCCGTGCTGTTCTTGGAAAGGGCGGGCAGGCTGGGCGGGCGTTCAGGGCCCGTGCTTGCATGTTGGTCGGGATTCCAATTTCCGTATTTCACGAGCATGTGCGCCTGTGTGCCCTGATCTCCCTGTCAATCCGGGCAGGCCGGGCGGGCGGTTGCTGTGGGATGGCAAGGCTGCATTCCAACGTGCACCATTGCGCAGCACTTGTCAGCACTTGTCAAGCACTTGGGGCGGGCTGTTGTAGGCACTGCTAAGTTGCCTGCAGTGTGTTTGTTGCATCAGTGGCCTGGGCGTTCCAGTACACAAGCGAGTACTGGCACTTCTCAATCTGCCTCGGCCCTTGTCCCACCCACCCACTTCTGCCCCTCACCCCCCCTGCCCGCCCCCCACAGAACATCAAGGTCGTTGCCGACATTGTCATCAACCACCGCTGCGCGCACTACCAGGTACGACTTGCCAGCGGTACCACTACCCTAAACCCTGTACCTCAAACTAAGAATACTATGGCACACTACCCGACACCGAGGCATACTCTCAAAACCCCGCCGCCGGACATCCCTATTCCTGCTCGTGCCTCCTCCGGCGCGCTGCTCTTGCCGCATGCTCACCGCCGCAGCCGCCGCCGCCACTGCCGCCGCCCCGCCCTCCTCTGCTCTGTCTGGCGTTGCTCCAGCCTCTTGAAAGATGTGGTGCTGAGTGCCTCGCCCCTCACACGCGCCCCGCCCTCTGGGGCCCCCTCAGCCCCCCTCAGCCCCCTCCGTTCTTTCTCCCTCACCTTGTTGCTTTGTCACTCCGCCCCCGCACAGGGCGACGACGGCAAGTGGAACAAGTTTGGCGGGCGCCTGGCGTGGGACAAGACTGCCATCACCTCCAACAACCCGGCCTTTGGCGGGGCGGGCGGGTACAAGACCTGCGAGGACTACCCGGCTGCACCCAACATCGACCACTCGCAGGCAAGGCTAAGGGAGGGCGTATGTGGCCCGGGTTGTGGTGCAGGGGCCAAGGGTTGCAGCAGGTTGTGAGGGTACTCTGGGCTCACTCAACATCGGCCACTCACAGGTCGGTGGGAAGGGAAACAATGGAAGGAAAGGAAAGGAAAGGCAGACAAGAGGAGGTTTAGTGGCCGGGGCCTCCCCACCCTTATCCCCACCCTCACCTCCATCAACCACCGTCACCCTCATCAACCACCCTCACCCACCCACCCCTCATCCCCACCACCCAGTCACT
>JTEE01000031.1:1105592-1116811 GCA_002896455.3 Chlorella sp. ArM0029B
AGGCGGCGCCCGGGATTTGGTGTTGACCCTCGTTTCGCGTTCTAAGCGCAGCATTCCGCTCAGGCAGGTTGCCGGGCCACAATGAACGCGAAGCATGCTCTCCGGGAAGGCCGTCAACATGCAGCTGATATGTTGGCAACCCACAATTGCTCGCTACACTGCGTGCTGCTGTCACAGTAGACTTCTCAGACTATTGGAGATGTCAGAACACCAAACAGCGGGCGAAATGATGCCCGATTGACGCCGCGGAGGCCGGAAATGTCGTTTGCATTGGGTTTCGGAAGAGGGTATTGGGGGTGACATGCATGGCGAGCCGGCTCCATGCATCAGGCTAACGTTATTCCAACTGGTTCAACTGGATTCAATTCTCACAGGGCATGTGAGCGAACAGGCCAGAGCCGGCGCTCGTCGTGCCGTTCGGCTGCGCCGCCGGCTGTCGCCGCCGCCGCCGCCGCCGCCGTCGCTGGTTCACAGCTGTGTCGGGAAACCAGGCCGTTCAGCTCCACCTTCATGGCTCATACATGACACTAGCGTTTCCTGCCTCCTCTTTATCCTGGCGTTAACGTTTCATGACATCAAGAGTTTCACTTGGTTCACACAACAAGTCACACGGCGTCCAGCTCACAACGACGACAGGCTGCAGACCAGCGCTCTGTGCGGGAGCAGGCTCTAGCTAGGTTCCGAGTGGTTGTGATTTGGTCTTTGCAACCAAAAGTTAGAGGGCACTTGGCTATGGCTCTCCTGCAGCTCTCAAGCCGTGTCTCAAGCTGGCTGACGCCGCCTGATGGTACGCAGTACAACTACTTGAGCTCCCCAGCGGTGTTCGCACCCTTCTAACCTGATCTAACGTCCGTGTCCTTGGTGCCGCAGTCAGAGACGTTCTAAAAAAAGCCGTGATCCTTACACAGCGCCTGCTAGTCCCGGCAGTGCCTCCCGCCAGTTCGCCTTCAGGACCTCGGCAGCTGTGCGCCCGTCTCAGCAATTTCGTGTCACGTGAAACCTTGGTAAGCCTCGATCAACAGGTGCAGTGAATCGAAACTACTGTTGAAACCATGTTGGGAGCCCGTCTGACACTTTATGTAAACAGCGTGTAGTGTGTTGCTCCCGCTCTTGCGTTGCACATGCTGACGCTGTGGCGCAAGGATGGTGCGTTGCGCACGGTGGAGGTAGCCTGCTGCCTGCTGGCGCCCGCCCTGAGTCCACCCGCCCGCCCGCCGCCCTCTGCAGACCCACGCCGCTCCCGCCACACCCGCTGCGGCCATGAGCGAAGACAAGGCACTTCAGAAGGCAGCCCGGGCAGGCAACCTGCAGCGCCTCAGACACCTGATTGCTCAGCACCCGGAGCAAGTCAATGCCGCCGTCAAGTGGAGTTGCCTCGGCACAACGGCGCTGTACCTGGCGGCTCGCTTCGGCCACACTGCCTGTGTGCAGGCGCTGCTGAACGCTGATGCTGCGGTTGAAGCAGTCGACAGCAAGGGCAGGACGGCACTGTACTGGGCGGCAGATGAGAGCCAGCTGGCTTGCGTGCAAGCGCTGCTCATGGCGGGGGCCAGCACAGCGGCAGCCCACAAAGAGACGGCCGCATTGCCGCTGCACCGGGCTGCAGACAAGGGCTGTGCAACATGCCTGCAAGAGCTGCTGCGGGCAGGGGCCGACCATGCAGCGAAAGACAGGGAGGGCACGACAGCGCTACACAACGCAGCAGGGGGCGCCAATGAGGCATGTGTGCAGGCGTTGCTGGCGGCTGGCGCTGCGGCTGGCGTGGGCAACCTTGTATGCTGGACCCCGCTGCATGCTGCAGCTGCTGGCAACAGCGCGGCATGCATCCAAGCTATCCTGGCAGCCGGGGCCCGCATCGATGCAGCCACCGTCCACGGCGCGACGGCGATGCATGCTGCAGCTTGGAGGAATGCCGATACGAGCATCAGGCTGCTGCATGCGGCAGGGGCCAGCGTGCAGGCAGCGGACAGCACCGGCCAGGTGCCCCTGCATTATGCGGCTCAGCGCAGCGCGTGCGCAGCCATTCCGCTGCTGCTTCGCAGGGGGGCCAGCTTGCACGCAGCCGACAGCAAGGGCCGCACCTCATTCTTCCTTGCAGCCGAGTGGGGCCAGGCACCCAGCATTCAGGCCCTGCTTGCGGCAGGGGCCGACATCCAGGCAACCGACGGCAGCGGGTGCACAGCGCTGCACGCGACAATGCTGGGTTCTGGCATGTCTTGGTGGGAACGGTTGGATGCCATCTGCTGCCTGGCCCAAGCCGGCATTGACCTGACAGCCCGAGACAGCTCCGGCCGGACAGCGCGCCAGCTGGCACACGGGAAGCAGTTCAAGGATGCTGAGCTGCTGCTTCTGGAACTGGAGGTGCGGCAGGCCAGTGCCGCGCAGCCAGGTGAGTTTATATGTTAACCGAGTTTATATGTTTACAGCATAGAAGGTCCTGTTGGACCGGGGGCTTGCTTTGCGGCCTGCCAAAAGCGGCACAAGCTCGGCTGGGCACGGTGCCTCTGTTTAGAGGGCGTCCCCCACGTCGGATGCCTGTGCGCCTGTGCAAGCGTTAAGGTGGTGCTCAGGAATTGAACCGATCTCAGCTTGAGTGGATCACCCAAAGCAGAGACCCTGACCCACGTGGCACGTGAATGTGTGTTTGGCCCTAACGCTGGTGCAAGCATCATGGGTGATTGGTCAAATAGCGCTTGGTGACTTCCACATTCCCCACCCGTGCCTTGCAGGGCACGGGCTCACTCCTGCGCTGTACCGGCTTCAGCGGCCCTGGGGTGGTGCTGCCGACTGTGCACGGCTGCACCACTATGCTGGCCTTGGAGAGACTGGGTGCATGCAAGAACTACTGGCCGAAGACGGCACCTGCGCAAACGCAGCCCTGATCATGGAGGGCAACGAGGGTGTCACGGCACTGCACGCAGCGGCCTTCCACGGGCAGCACAAGTGCGTGAAGGTGCTGCTTGATGCCGGGGCCGCCGTCGATGCAGCAGACAGCCACGGACGCACAGCCCTGTTCTGGGCAGCAGCGGTTGGCAGCGTGCCCTGTGTGCGGGCCCTGCTGGCTCGTGGGGCCAGCGCCACGAGGGGCAGTGCTGGCGGCTGGACAGCGCTGCATGCAGCTGCCTGGGCTGGCGCTGAGGGTGCCGCCCTCCTGTTGGCGGGAGCCGGCGCTGAGCTGGCAGGAGCCGGCGCTGAGCTGGCAGGAGCCGGCGCTGACCTGGCAGGGGGCGGCGCTGACCTGGCAGGTCTGCTGGCTCGGGACAGCTCCGGGCGCACACCAAGCCAGGTGGCTGCTCAGTACGGCCATGCAGCTGTTGCTGAGCTGCTGCGGCCGCATGGGGAAGCTGAGGAGGCACAGCCAGGTGAGGCTGGGCAGGGACTGGGGCGGGCCTGTGATGCATTGATGGCCTATGTTGCATTGACGGCCTGTGTTCCATTGCAGGCTGTGTTGCACTGATGCCTGTGTTGCATTGCAGGCCTGCGAGGATTTAGCCCAAACAATGTGCTGGTGTGCTCTCTCCAGGGCCGGGGCAATGCAATTGGTTGGTGGCTGCTGCCGGGCCCCCATTTTGCTTGGGATATCAAGCTGGTCGCATAACAATGCCTCCCGCCCCACCTGGAGTGCAGGAGCAGCAGCAGCCCGGGCTGTGCCGGGAGTTGCGCCGGCAGGACGGGGCACAGCACGCCAGCAGCCGGCGGCGCAGCAGGGGCAGGCAGGTGATGGGCTGGCACCAGGCGCTCAGCAGGCCCTGTCAGCCATGTCACAGGCATCACCTGCGGCACCAGCACAGTCTGAGCTGGAGCCTCAGCTCGTAGGTGGAGCGCCACTGGCAGGGGCAGCAGCGGCAACGGCATCAGGCGCAATCCAAGCAGCAGAGGTAGCAGCAGTGGTGCCAGCAGAGGCACCAGCAGTGGTGCCAGCGGAAGCACCGGCGGCAGCACAGCTGCGTACACCCTCTGCCGTTGCTGTGCCAGCAGCAGGATCGGTGGGTGCGGCTGCCAATGGGAGGCCAGCAGGAATGGCAGAGGCACCAGCAGCACCAGCAGCACCGCCAGCAGCGGGGGATGGCGCATCCAACGCTACCGCTGCTCTGCCCTTTGGGCGAGACCCTCTGGTCGGCAGGCAGATCAGGTGTGCTTCTTGCTGCCTGCTGGCGCGACCTCTGCCTGCCCGCTGCTCCCATTGCTGCATCCCACACCCTGACCCTTTTAGCAGGGGGCTGGAGGTATTGCAGGCATGTCTTTGACACTCATTCAGTGCCCCTTCGTCTTCCCCTTCCTCCCTGCAGGGTGTGGCTGCCGGGCCGGGACGAGGGCCTGGTGGGCACAGTAGAGCGTTGCATCATCGAGAAGGGGCGGGCAGACAGGTGTGTTGCTCATTGGGAAGCATGTGCCTCAATGATGGGGCGCCTGTGTGTGCAACCCGAGGGTGTGCAATTGGGCATGGCATGTGGGGAAAGTGGCAGCTCGTGCCCCACAACCTCGATCAGTGCTCGAGGCACGTAGCACCACCGGGCAGCAGGCATATCCGTTTAGGCAAACCGTGCCTGCCCCTCTCCCTCTCTCCTTCCTCTTGCAGTCTTTACTACATTGACCTTGGTGCACCAGTCCCCATTCCTCTGCGCCTGCTGCACGTGAGCTCACAACTGGCAGCCCGCGTGTATGTCCTGGCCGACGGTCTCCTTGAGGCTGTCCAGCTGGGGTTGCCGCTGTGCCCGCTGCACTTCATGGTGAGCTGGCCTTCCTCTGTTTAAACGATCATGCACCCATACCTGCCCCCGCCGCTTGTACGGGCCGGCTGCCTGCTCACTCTCTGTGGTCACCTGCCTCCTCACCCTCCCACCTACCTTTTGCCTTCCTGCCCCGCCCACCTGCCCCGCCCCGAGCAGGAGCGGTTCCAGGTGCTGGGGGAGGGCGGCCAGGTGCAGTGCCAGTACGACCAGGGCAGGTTGGTGCCAGAAGCAGGGGAGCAGGCGGCAGGGCAGCAGGAGGCAGTTCGCATGCCTGCAGCTGAGCAGGCACGAGCAGGCATGGGTGGCAGGCCGCCTGCGCTGCCCCTTGTCCCACAAGCGGCACACGCAGCAGCGGGAGCAGCCGCAGCAGCAGCGGGAGGTGTGCGTGCTGTTGTGCCAAGACAGCCGCTGCAGCCGCTGCAGCCGTGGCAGGAGCAGCAGGTGCAGGAGCAGCCTGCTGCCAAGAGGCAGCGGCAGGGCTCAACGGCGGATGTGGAGCGTGCAGAGGGCAGCAGCTGAGCGACGTTGGCAGTGAGACCTGGCAGGAGCTTGGAGGCTGCTTTATCGCCCCCTTTGCTGCCTGTACTTTGATCTGCTGCCTTTAACAGTTTAAAAACCTCGGCCGAATCCCCTTTACTTGTGAACATTCTAGCATCAGAAGGGCAACAGATCAGACACCCGGTGGGCGGCGGCAGCAGGACTGCAGCACGGCTCAACGAGTCGGGCCGGGCGGCGCCCGGCACATATGCAACACTCTCCAGCCAAAGCAGGGCTGCCCTGATTGACCTCTGAATTTGAGACCAAATCAGCCACGACGTTTGCATTGGCCACCCAACCTGGCAAAGATCGATATCCTATCATCGGATCCAGCGATGCATCGCAATGGCAGGGTGGCGACTCGTCTCCTCCGAGACCCCCCCCCGCTCTTGGGGTGCGCTGGCGCACGTGTATCGCCGGCGGCACCACCCAGGCTGGCTAGCCGCAGCTCACAACGGTTTATGCTGGTGCGCATACCTGAATGTGCATATTTTAGGGGCCGCCAGCTCCTGCCTGAGCTCAACATTTGCCGCCTGCATCCCTCCACAAACGTCCTCTCAAACTTGATCGGCAAAGTCTGCCTCATTCCTCCACCGCCCGTTGCCCCACAATGCTTGCCAAGGGCATCTATGGCAGCGGCTGGCTCGACTTCCTATTGTCACGGCCTATACATCTCCGTGCCTGCCTCGCTGCTCTGCCTGCCTGCCTGCCTCAGAGGCCATGCCATTCGCGCTCAGCACTTTGCAACATGGAAAGTAGTGTTACAAGGGGAAGGGGAGGGGAAATCGTGCGCTGCTTTGCTCATGGGAGCAAGCAAAGGCATGCCTTGTGTGTGTGAGGGAACTAGCGAATGCAAACAGGTGCAGGGCGGTGCCGCACGGCAGGCGCCGAATGCAGAGGGGGCAGGGGGCAGGGAAATGCACAGCACAGCACACTAGCAGCATGGGAGGGGGCAAGACAGGCAGGCGGGAAAAACGCGCCCCGAGACGCAGCAAAACGGGGGCCCAACGAATGCAGGGGGGCTCAGCGGGCCGCCTCTGCGGGGCGACAACTCACACAACAGCGGCGCTGCAGCTGCCACAACGGCGCGCAGCTGGCAATGGGTGGGGCATAGGGCAGCCAAGCAGGCGACAACATGCCGGGATGGCTGGGATACACATGCCCACATGCACACTAGTTTGGCTGGGGAAGGCTGCCACTGGCTAGCTGGATTGGTACCGCCTAGCTGGGCTGCTTAAGCCCACCAGCGCAGGCAGCGAAGGGGCGGCTGGTGGGCAGGCAGGTCTCATGTCAAGCACAGCATTTCACGCACAGCGTGCCAGCAAGGCGCCAGGCACAGCTCAGCCACCTGCCCATCAATCAGCCCACAAAACCGTGGGTTGTCTTGGCTGCCTAGCAATGTCCCCCTGCAGTACCGTTTTGCACTGAAGTGGGGTGCCTGTTGGTATGCTATTGGGTGGGGTGGGCCCTTGGGAGCGGTCCCATGGTGCTCGCCTGCCCAGCCTAGCTCACAAAAGCGGCGACCTGCCCATCATCCAAATTCTTGGTTGGGGACCGCATCTCCCACTCGCCTCCGGGCCACACACGCACCACCAGCACTGCAGGCAGGCAGGAGGCGGGAGCGCAGGGGCAGCGGTTGGAGGAGATAGATGGAAGGAGGTTGGAGGAGGGGGGAGGAGAAAAGAGGAGATGAAGAGGGCCAGGTGAGTGAGCTGGCGTGCTGGGTGAAAGCTGCTGTGCTGTTGTTCTCAAGAAGGGTGCAATCGGGCGGTTGGGTTTTCAGGGTTTGAAAAACCCTTATCCTATCGGTTGGAGAGCCACCGACCAGTCTGCCCAGCAACCCATCTCCAAATTTGCCCACCTCTACCCATCTGTACCCATCACTACGCATCCTCCTTGGTGCGCTGCTTCAGCCAACCTTTTCCACCCCACTCACAGACCCAGCCATCCCAATGTGAGATTGCAGGTGCCCCACCCTCACCCCCACCTCTCCCTCCCTCCACCCACCCGTGACGTCGTCCTTGGTGCGCTGCTTCAGGGCATGGGCAATCACGGCATTGGTGGTCTCCAAAACATTGCCGTCCTTCTCACTGCACATAGCATGGAAGGATGACAACAACAACATTTGAAGACGGGCAGCGCGATGGAGCGGCATGTAAGTGGGAGCTTCAAAGCAGCGGTCGGCTCCTGCCAAATTCAGTGCAGACAAGTCAAAGATGCGTGGGCAGATCGCCAACACAGCAGCACAGCACAGCACATGACCACAGCGCAGCTCAGCGCACCTGTCCGCCTGGCACACAGCCGCCACCACGGCTTCAACGTCAGCCACATCCCACAGGCCGTCCGATGCGATGAGCAGGATGCCTCCCTCCTGCTCCGTCAGCCGCACCACGCCGCTCACGTGAGGCTCGGCAGACAGACCTGCACGGACACGGGTGGGTGGTGGATGCATGGATGGTGGGAGGGAGCAGGCGGCAGGCGGCGAGGGGCGCGGTGGTGAGACGCGCCATGGCGGGCAGGCATGCTGGCACACAACAGACACGGGTGTGGGGATGGATGGTGGGAGGGAGCAGGGCTTTGCACAGCGTGAGCAGGTGGCAGGCGGGGGAGCGGGGCAGAAGGCTTGCGGCCAAGCAAGAAGGTGCCACCACACTGCCACTACCACACCGCCCAGCTCACAAGCAGCTTGCTTTCCACCCGCTGCTCTGCCCACCACCCGCCCGGGTGCTCATTGCCATAAAAAGAACAGGTCCCCAGCCAAGCACACGGCAGAGGCGCACACACAGCACCCAGCCGACAGCACACTGCGCCTCCTGCCGCTCGCCCTGCCCCACCATCCACGGACTCTCACCCCGCCCAACCTCCAAACTTCAGATCCTTCCTTGGCTCCCATAGCCGCCATGGCAGAGGGTGGCACTCATAACACACAGCTGACAGCACACTGAGCCTCCAGACTGCTCGCCCTGCCCATCCATGGACTCTCATCCCACCCAGACCTCCAACCTTCACTAGTCCTTCAAGAACTTGGTTCCCATAGCCGCCATGGCAGAGGCTGACACTCGTAACACGCAGCCGACAGCACACTGAGCCTCCTGCCGCTCGCCCTGCCCCACCACACACAGCCCATACACTCATAACACTCGTAACACGCAGCCGACAGCACACAAAGCCTCCAGGCTGCCCGCCCTGCCCCACACCCCATGGCCCCCCAACACAACCCACCCACCCAGATCTTCGTCCTTCAGGAACTTGTCCCCCAACCCACGGCACAGGTTGAGCCCATACAGGCGCCGCGCATTGCTGGCCAGCTGCGGGCAGGGAGGCAGGCACACACAAGGGGCAGAGGGGTGACGGGGCGGGGAGTGGTGCGGCGGCGGGACCGCCAGAGAGGTCGGCGACGGGGCGGGGTGGTGCGGCTGACCTGCGCTCGCGCCTGAGGCGGCGCGCCGTACCCATGCCAGCTTGGCAGCACTTTGCTGAGCCGTGGGCCAGCCCCTGGCCACAGAAGTAGACCACCCCTGCCCCCTCACTCCGTCTAGCTCTGTCTCAGCCCATGTAAGCCTGCTGCCACAGCGCAACTCTCTCAGGCCTGGCACCTGCATGCCCGCTTACATCTCCTGCTGCTGTGGCCAATTCAAAAACCCATCTTCGGCTCAAGGAGTTGAAGCGCCCACATTCAGCCACGTGCCCAAACTGCCACGTCATTGGCCCAGCTCTTCTGCCCCAGCCCAGCCCACCCTATTCCCCCCCCAGCCCAGCCCACCTGGATGCCCATATCATGCAGGCGCTGCCGCTGCACACCCCTGCCCATGTCCTCCCACCCTAAAACCCCTGCTGCCGCGGCCACTCTACCCACCCATCCTCCGATCGAACGTGTGAGGCACTCGCAGTCAGCGCTGCGTGCCCACACGACACACCCACCTGACTGATTTACTGTCAGCTGCGTGCACTCTTCTTGCTTGCAGTCAACTTGCATGACCACCAGCCCTCCCACCCTCATCCCTCATCCCCTCCCACCTGGATGCCCATGTCCTGCAGGCGCTGCCGCTCCCTGGGGTTGGTCAGCCGGTGGTCCTCTGTCAGCTCAATCGCCCGCCCGCTGGCTGGGTCGATGAACAGGGCAGCCGAGTCGCCAACATTGGCAGCCTGCGGGCACAGGAACAATGGGAGGTGGGTTGACAGGGAGCGGGCTCAGGGCAGTGGGAGGTGGGTGCGTTTACAGAGAGCGGGGCGCAGCGTGTCGCCGCCGTGTGCGGCCTGTAAGCACAGGAACAGGTGGGTTCGTGGATAACAGGGTCAGCTGGGACAAGAACTGGGTCAATTGGGACAAGAGTTGTGCGTCTGCTTGGTCGCCTGCCCACTGGCTGGGTCGATGAACAGGGCAGCCGAGTTGCCCACGGTTGCGGTCTGAGTGCGGGGCGGGGGTGAGGGTGTGTGTGGGGTGCGTGGGGGTGAGGTTGAGGATGTGGGTGGGTGTGTGTGAAGGACAAGGCGAGATGGACGCCGGGTATTGGAGGGAGGGGCCGTGGGAACTACAGGGGAAAGGGCCTTCCCACGGTTGCTCCACTCAAGTCTGGCAAAGCGGCACAAGAGCTTGGACAGGCCCGGCTTAGAGAGCTCACACCTCAGCAAACGTGCCCTCCCAGCCGCCCCCACCCGTTCCCTGCCTTCACAGCAAGCACACAGCCGGTCTCCCAGATCCTACACTTCCCATCAAACACAACCCTGATGCCCCCCCTTGACGGCAAGCTGCCACACACACACACACCTGCAAGCACACGTCTCCCTGACCGTCGCGCCACATCAGCACGGCAGTGGCGGTGCACCCCTCCTCCGCACTGATCGCCTCATCAGTTGCCAGGAAGGCGTCGTGCAGCATGGCCTCAGCCCCCGATGCCCGAGCCAGCTTCTCCCGCACGCCTGCAGAGGGAAAGCACGGGAGTAGGAGAGGGGCGGGGAGTGAGGCGGGGCCAGCGGAGGGCAGGCAGGGAAGTATAGGAGGGACAGGAGATGAAGATGGGCCGGTGGTGGGCACGCAGGGGGGGCGCACGCACAATGCACAGCCATTGGCGCGGCAGGGCACAGGCGGCGGGTGCGAGGCATGCGTCATGCCCCTGCTCCTCCAGCCCCACACACCAGAACCATCAGGGGACCCTGCCTCGCTGGCCCCTTCACATCTTCCAGCCCAGTAAGGACCGCCTCCCAAAGCAGCCCTGTCCTGGCACAGCATGCTCTTATCTGTTCCATTCCAAATCGCCACTATCTTTCTCTCTTCTCTTTCCATTTGGACATGCCAATATCTTTTCACTCCATTCCCTCTCCCTGGGTCCCCCGCCTCACCCGCCAGCCGAGTGGACACCTCATCAGGCAGTGCCGTGCTGGCCGCGTCCGCCGCCCCCCGCCCGCAGTGCCCGTCAAACACGCAAAACAGGGCTGCCGGGCTGCCCTCCAGCGCGGCCTCCGACCCGTGCAGAGGGCACTCGGCGCAGGCAACGTCCTGTGTGAGCAAATGAGTTGGAGGGGATCTATTGGGTGCCAATGTGTACAGTGTGCAGGTACAGTGTATTCGGCAGTCAGTGGGTTGAAGGCACACCCTGTTGAGTGAGTGGGTTGTGGACCTAGCAGGGACGTGGTTGGGGGGGCAGGGCAGGCATGCGGGCGAGCAACCAGGTATGCGGGCGAGCTGCCAGGCATGCGGCAGGTCGCGGCGCCTCAGCATGCACAGCACAGCGTGGCATGCGGCAGGTCGCGGCGCCTCAGCATGCACAGCACAGCGTGCCCGAAGCAGGCGCCGGTGATGTCAGTGCATGTACGTGTGGCAGGGTGCAGACCACCCTGCCAAGCGCACCCTTGCGTTGGCGGTGCCGATAGCTCCGTGCCTGCCAAACACGCACGCGCCTTGCACGCCTGCCCCTCGCCCCCCTGTCCCCTGTCCTCCCGTGCCCCCCC
>JTEE01000031.1:1116831-1143146 GCA_002896455.3 Chlorella sp. ArM0029B
GTCCCTCTCCCCCCCAGTGTACCCCTAGCACATACAGCACGCACCTCGCAGGTCTGCCCCTTGCGCTGGTGGTCCCGCCCCGTGCGGGAGATGATGCAGCACTCGAGGCGCAGCTCGTCGGACGCAGCCGCCACTGTGGCCTTCTTGCTGGGAGTGTTGGTGATCTGCGGGTGTGAGCCGGGAAAGAAAAAGAAAAAAAGAAAAAGTCAAAAAATAATGTAGAATGAGCAGCAAAGGGTGAGGCAAAATCAGAGGTGACGCAAAATCAGAGGTGTATAAAGTGCTTTGTGGCGGCGAGTGTGCTGGAAGCAGCAGCGTGGCCTGCTCGATGGGGGTGTTGGTGATCTGCAAGTGTGAGCAGGAGTGTGGCAGGAGCAACAAGGGTGAGGCAAAACCAGAGGTGTGTGTGTGTGTGTGAAGTGCTTTGTGGCGGCAAGTGGGCTGGAAGAAGCAGCGTGGCCTGCGTGCTGGGGGTGTTGGTGACCATCACGCAAGGGCGGGAAGGCACAGCGAGCAGGTGTGAGGTCAAGTAGGAGGGGTGCTTCAAAGCGTGCTGCTTTGTAGTGGCGAGCGGGTGATGGGAGGCGGCGGCAACCGTGGCCTGCTTGCTGGGGGTGGTGCTGACCTGCAATGTGTCGACGTCACGTGGGGCCTTCAGATTCAGGGTTAAGAGTTCAAAATTTGGGTGAACAACCCTTACCCAGGAGACGCTTGCTCATGTATGGTTAGAGATGGAAGTGCATGCAGGCTTCCACCACTGTCGCCCACACAGCCCGACACACTGGGATGGGCAGCGCAGCGACAGCCCCAGCAACACGCGTGGGGAGGCTGCACAGGCAGAGCACCGCACTCCCCCAGGCATGCTAAGTCCCCGGCCACCCTTGTGCGAGAGGGCCGAGGTGAAGGATGGGATGCGGGCAGCTGCCAGCAAACCCGCACACACACACAGCAAGGCAACAGACACACACACAAAACAGAACAGCAAGGCAACAGCACGAAGCCGATGTAGCGCATGCCGCACACCGTGCCAGAGGAGGGAGGTGAAGGATGGGATGCAGGCAGCTGCACTGCGCAGCACACAAGGCAAAAGAGACACACAGCGCACAGCAAGGCAACAGCACGGCAAGACGTCGGCACAGCAGGATGCCAGCTGCACGGCACAGCGCAGCACAGCACAGCACGGGGCCAACGTGGCGCCAGGCCCACCTTGGGCGAGAGGAGGGAGGTGAAGGATGGGATGCGGTGCTTGGGCATGGTGAGGCTGCGGGGCATGGAGCCCACTGCAACAGAGGGCGGGGCACAGGGGAGGGAGGGCGGCAAAGCAGTGAGCAGGCCAGAGGGAAGAGGTTGAACACATACACATGCAGAGCCGCGGCCGCGCTGCGTCAGCGGCTGCTGTCATGGCCTCCTTGCGTGTCTGCCGGCAATGTGGCAGGATCCGCGGGTGGGAGGAGCACAGGCTGCATCACCACAGCCCACTGCAGGCGTGAAGTGAAATCCTGCGGACAACGCTGCCGGCCGTGTGATGACCTGGCAGGCTGCCGCGACGTGACCACAGCGGGTCCTACAACCTACCAAAAAGGATTCCCCAATCGCCCCCGTCCCCCTGCTGAGGAATGCCAGCTGACGTGGCAGGCAGCATTCATTCACCCCCGCTCGCCCTCCACCCCCCTTGCTGACTTGGCATGCTGCCCCTGCTGACCCGGCAGTTGAGCCGACGTGGCAGGCTGCATTGCTTATGGAGACTTCAAGTCTGAGATCCGCAAACAAAGTGCGACACAGAGCCCTGCATGCGCCCACCACCCCCGTGCTCACTTGGCAGGCTGCCGCATCGTGACTGCAGCGGGTCCAGCAGGTCTCGGGGGAAGGTGGAGACCTTGATCTTGGTGAAGCTGCCCAGCTGCAGGGGTGGACAGGAAGGCAGGGCGCTTGTTCTTGAGAGGGATGCAGGGCGTTTGTTCCCGAGGGGGATGCAGGGCGTTGGTTGTTGAGAGGTGCCCAGTGAGTAGCAGAAGGCTGGCAAGACGGCAGGCACGCAAAGCGTGCCGTACACAGAGTCCCGTCTCGAGAGAAGCGGGTACAAGTAGTACAAGAAGCCAAGTCAGCTATCGTGCCTTGCCACACACACACACACTTTTAATGATTCCATTTCTTTGCTACAAATTACATTCCGATACACTCACCCCCCACCCTGTCCCATGAGACCTTTGCTGGCTCCCCCGTGGGCTTGAAATGCAGTTGAGTATAAAATTGAGTCAGCAACGGCACGCAAGCACCCCACCCGCCGCACCTGCAGAATGTCGTCAGAGGAGAGGCGGTAGCCGCGCCTGAACCACGCACACACACACTCAGACATCAGAGTAGCAAGAGCGCGAGCAGGCAAACAAGAGGCACGCGGAGGCACCCCGCCCGCGGCACCTGCAGAATGTCGTCGGAGGAGAGGCGGTAGTCGCGCCCCCGCTTGCGCCCCGCCACGCTGATTGGCTCGCCATTGAGAAGCGTGCCGTTGAGCGAGCCAAGGTCGGCAACCTGCCAGGGTTGGATGAAAGATGCGATGTGTTGTTGATTCGTGGAGTAGAAGTTAAGGAGGAGGCAGGGGGGCAGGAGGGACGGGAGGAGGGGCAGGAGAAGGGGCAGGGGCAGTAAGGGGCAGGAGGGGCAGGAGGGGCAGGAGGGAGAGAGGCGAGGAGCAGTGAGGGGCAGTAAGGGCAGGCGGCAGTCAGCGCAGGGGGAGGGGGAGGAGAGGGAGGGGCAGGGACAGGGGCGAGGGATGGCGTGAGATGTGTGGGAGTAAGGGCAGTGGCAGGGGTGGCAGGGGTGACGTGTGTGTGTGTGCACCGCCTGCTGCAGGGAGGGGATGGCGTACGGCAAAGGCAGAGGCCGCCAAGATTAGAACTAGTAACTAGAAATGGGCAGGAAACGTTCCAGCGCTGTGCAGGCTGGCCCCCTCAGAACGCTGGGCAGGTTCAAGCTTCTTTGAGGGAAAGTTCTCATCGCAGCGCCACACATATGCGTATCTCTGTACAATTTAGGGAACCTCCCAGCGGTGGCCTCCACCTTCCACCACTTCTATCAAACGCTACCCTCCCCACCGCCCTCCCCACTCACCCCGCCCTGTCCCCCTTGAGACCCTCCCAGCGCCAGTGCTGCCCCTCACCTTCCACCACTTCTATCAAACGCTACCATCATCACCACCCTCCCCACTCAGCTGCGCTCTGGCCTTTGTGGGAACCTCCCAGCCCCCTCACCTTCCACCACTTGTCCCTGCTGCTCTCGTCCATGCTGCCCTCCCAAGACCGCTCAGCCCCACCCCCACCGCTCTACATTCCAGCACGTGCCCACGCAGCACGTGCCCACACTCCCTAGTCCGCTCAGGATCCGCTGCCCACTTGGGAACCTGCCGCCCCCCCGCGCCAGCAGCCCTCACCTTCCAGCACTTGTCCACGCTGCTCCAGCGCACCGCCGCGTGCTGCCCCGAGATCTCCCCGTCGTTCATGTGCATCGTCACGCCCTGGTTGCGACCAATGACAATCTGCAGTGGTGGCGTGAACACTGAGCGTGGGGGCGCAGGCAGGCAGACAGGGCGATTGTAGGCGGTGCAGGGCTGACAGCACCCACCAAGCCCAAGTCCCACTACAAAAGTTGACGGCACACAAACACGTCTCGGCCCAAAGCACGCACGCACACATGCATCTCCAGCCCATCTCGATGCTGGTACAGCTGGCGCTGCTGTACGAATACACAACCCCTCTTCTTGCTAGAAACAAAACGCCCCCTCTTTCTGCATACTTTGGCGCCACACCCTCCTCTCCAGCCCGTCTTCCGTGCTGGTGCAGCTGGCGCTATTGCCGGGGCCCGCCACCACACGCGGTACCAAGCAGGTCCCTGTCAACTGTACAATGCGCTGTTAACCAAAGCCAAAAACAAAGCAAAAAATGGCTCACCTCGAGCACGTCTTCGGTGCTGGTGTAGCTGGCGCTGCTGCAGGGCCCCGCCACGACGTCCAGCTTGCAGGCCAGGGGGACATCCACATCCACGCTGGCACGCACCCCCTCCACCTCCTCAGACAGCTGCAAGCAGAGGCAGAGGCGGGGACAGAGGCAAAGATTGAAGGCGAGGAAGGGGAGGAGGCGCGGTCCACCTCCTCAGACAGCTGCACTTGCAGGGCAGGGCGGGGGCCTGCTTGTGAATGTAACATCAGGAGCAGCAGGACATGGGAGGCACACTGCTGCCCGCAAAAGCTGCACAGGCGGCCTGCCCCGGGCTCCCCCCACCCACCTCTCACCACCCCCCACATGCAACTCTGTGAGCCGGCCCTCTAAACGGGCCCTCATCAAGCATTGAATGAGCCAGCACCGGAAGTGAGCACGAGAAAGTAAGGGGGCGTATGAAACAAAGCGCATGAATGAAGGCTTCTTACCAGTCATCATTGTAGTTTGTTACAACCCTCATTCCGATTCACACTCTCCATGACAACATTGTCCCACAACACCGTTGCTGGCTCCCCGTGGACTCTATCATGCAATTTGATTGATTGATTGAGTTACCCCATCGTACCCACTCACCCGCGGCAGGTGCCGCTCTCGCTGCAGGCTCGTGCTGCGTTCCGCCAGCATGCTGAACCCGCCAAAGCTGTCCCCCCAAGCGCTGTCCCCCCCGCCGTATGGGTGCATCCCGCCGGCGCCGGCGCCGCCGCCACCTGGCAGGTGATGCTGCGCAATGGGCGCCGGTGCGGTGGCGGCACGGAAGGTGCCCCCACTCAGCGTGGCGCGGTTGCCAGGCACATGAGAGTGGCCGGTGCCTGGGAAGCCGCCAAACGCGGCAGAGCTGCCGGGTCCCAGCACCGCGCTGTGCATGCTGCTGCTGCCCGCTGCTGCCAGCTCAACGGCGCGCTGCAGGGCGGCTGCAACAGAGTCCGGGGTGTGGCCGCTGCCGCCCCGGCCGGGCGGCGGCACCTGCCCCTGCCCCTGCTGCTGCTGCTGCTGCGTGGCAAAGTACTGGGCTGCTGCCGCTGCCGCTGCGGCCGCTGCCCCGTGCTCCTGCTGCTGTGAGTCAAACCCAACAGGCGTGCTGCCCCTGCTGCTGCCGGCGCTGGGTGGCTGTGCCTGAAACGGCTGCTGCTGCTGCGGGTGGTGAGCCTGTGCCGGCCAGGGGGCGCTAAAAGGTGCCTGCTGGGCTTCCGAGTGCTCAAACGGCAGCTGCACACGCAGCCCCACAGGCCGCCCGGGCACCCCACTGTGGGCTGACGGCGCCGGCGCTGCAAACGGCACTGGCTGCGCTGCCGGCAGCGTGGCCATTTCATCCGCACCAGGGTCTGCCGCTGCTGCTGCCGGCGCTGAGGACGCCGATGAGGACGCTCTTGCGTGCATGGCTGACAGCTCAGCCAGCAGCGCCTGCCCCTCAGCATCTAGCTCCGTATCCACCTCCATTGGGTGCTGATCCAGCCCCTCTGAAAGAAGCGAGCGCCGTCGGTGATGCCCCGGTGCAAGCGGTCCGGCCTCGGGGCTGCTGCCATCCCCACTGCTGCTGGCGCCGTCGCCGGCCGGCGCTGACGGGACGCCGGGGGAGCTGCCTGCTGCTGCCGGCGGCAACACGGCTGCTGCGCCCCTCTCGTCTGCTACCGACCCCAAGGCACCCGCATCGCCTTCCCCTGGTGCCGGCTGTGCCTCGACGAACGAGGAGAAGAGAGGAATGGCGGGGGGCGCTGCTCCCGAGAGTAGGGGCGGCACAAAGGGGGAACCCAGGGCCACTGGATACACGTCGGCGGGGTCGCGGATTGCCTCCTCCTCCTCCTCCCCCTCCGCCTCCTGCTGTGGCGGTGGCGGTGCCTCCTCCCAAGGGCCTGCCTGGACATGCGGCTGCTGCTGCTGCGGCGGCTGCTGCTGCTGTTGCTCCGTCCTCTGGTGCTCTGCAGGCAGCACTGCAGCTGCCTTTGCTGGGTGCTCAGCCGCCGGTGGGGGCGCCTCGGCAACGGGCGGTGGCGGGGGTGGCTGCTGCTGGTCAAGCAGGCTTGCCGCCGGCCGCTCTGGCGTGGCTGGCACGTCAACTACTACATTAGGCATGGGTGCAGCTCTGCCAGCTGAGCTTCCCGACCCCTGCGCTTGCTCATGCTTGGCCTCCTCGCCTGTTGACGGCAGAGGGGCTCGCTGCTGCTCGGCCGCTGCCTGCGGCGCTGCTGGTGCCGCCGCATCTATGGCTGCTGCTGCTGCTGCTGCTGCTGCTGCTGCTGCTTTGGGATTTCCTGCTGGTGTCTCCTGGTGCTCTACTCCCGAAAGCAGAGGCTGCATTGGCAGACGTGCATGACAGAAGCGGGGGGGCGGTTCAGCCGGGCGGAGCTGTGCGGTAGTGGCGGCGGTGCCGGGCGGCCTGCCACAAACAAGCCCTCTTGTGCATTGGTGGCATCCAAGAGGTACAACCCACCTCTGTAGGCCCGGCTTCGGCCGCCTCGACAGCTACGGCGGCCCGAGGGCGCTGCAGCTGCCGCCAAGCGTGGAGCCCCAGCGCCACGGCGGCAGCCCCGCACAGCCGTAGCGCCATTCCGTCCCAGCTGGTCCTGCACAGGGTCGGGAAAGGGAGGCGCGGGGCCGCGACGGAGTGAGAAACCCAGCACGCGCGTTGATCAGCAGAAGCAGCAGCGCCTCCTGGCCGGCCAAACACACCCTAGCATGCTCTCCAGTCCTGCTAGCTCCATTCCGAAGCGCCAGAGCGCATCGCGGCACAGTTGTTTGTCGTCGGAAACGAGGCTGCCTCGCTGCTGGTCGTTCTCCAAATGCACTGCCAATGTGCACTCAGCTGTCAGGCCGCTGTCATCCCAACGTTTGCTCAGAAGTGAGGTGGCGAAAGCATACGTAGCGCAGCCGCCAGGACCGCCGCAACCGCTTGTACAGCCCAATTTGTCTCCTGAACCAACTGGGCTCACTATGACACTGCAATCTGCAGTGTGTTACCGGGCCTCCATCTCTCATTCATGCTGCCAGGCAGGAATGGGGCCGCTGCACTCGCCGCAGCAGTGCTTTTCAAACCCAACGCACAGGGGGAGAGCGGCAGCCGTGCCGACAGAACCGAGAACGGGCGTGCGTGTAAGCAAGAGCTGGCCGATGAATGCTTTATTGAATGTGCAGATAAATGTATGAACAGAAAGCGTCAAATAAAATGTGGGTGAAGTGGGTGGGCGCAGCGCCACGTCACAGTAAGTGCTGGGGGAGCGTTGAGTTTGTTGTGGATAGAGAGAGGTAATCTTATCTCGAGAGGTGAGACAGCGCCCGACTGCGGTTGGCGAAAGGGCAGGCTGGGCGTACGCCCGAGCGTGTGTTGCCCCTCATCCTCCTCTCAAGCTGCTGGCTAGATGCTGGGCATGCCCAGCGCGTGTCGCAGATATTCGTTCACCACAAAGATGACGGTCGTCATGGGACCCTGCCGCGCCCACTGTGCCCCCCAGCCCTTGAACAGGCCGCGCACACCCTGCACGCAGGCGGTGGGGCGGGGAGACATGCGGCGCGGGGCGCATGGGGAGGCCGCAGCAGGGGCGGGGAGGGCAGGGAGGGCAAGCACTGCCACCAGAACTGCAAGGTGGCGCCTGCCTGCCTGCCTGACCCTGGCCTATCACCGCCCTGTTCTGCCCACCTCGCTCTCCACACTTTTTGTCGCTTCCAGGCCTGCAAGCGAGGCCCCTTTAAGTGCCCTCTTTACCCTACCCGCCCCGGCCCTGCCCTATCGCACCTGCTGCTGCACAATGAGGCGGATGCAGGCGGTGGGGGTGGGGTACAGCTGCGGGTTGACAAACACTGCAGCAGCGGGGAGAGAACACACGCCCCACACATGTGAGCGTTAAAAGGGAGGGGAGGGGGCACTCTGAGTGCAGGCATCTGGCTCGCGCCACCAACACGCGTTGATGGAGGGATGACTAGCGAGGGCTGGGCAGCATGGCAGGGCCCAGTGCACCCGCCCCAAAGAACAAGCGGGCAGTGAGCCTGCGACACCACGCGGCTGCAACGGCAGCGCCACCCTTTCCCTCCCCATCCCTTGTCGCTCTTTTCTGCCTTAGCCTGCTACAGGCGTTGGCATCCCTTGTCGCTCACTGTTGGTCTTGACCTGCACAGCATGGCACAGCACGGTGGGTGGCGATGTCGAGGAGGGACATTGGCACCAAGCTTGACCCCGCCTCTTTGCCGCCGCCGACACCTCAGCGCTGTGCCAGCTGGCGCCAGCAATGCACGTGCCAGCTGGCACCTCCGAAGCCAACAGCCCTAGCTCACTCACCACGCCTGGTTGCTGCGCCCGGCTCGTGTCCACCTGCGCTCCCTGTGCTTCAAGCGAGCTGTGAGCCACGCTGCCACCCGTTGACCTTTCTCTTCATTTATTACCAAGTCCATCGTTTGTTGCACGTCGCACACCTTTTTGGCCTGCACTGTTGCTGTGAACATTACAAGCAGGTGACAGCACAAGAGTGATCCCACCTCCATCACTATGCAGAAAGTTCGATGCCTAGAAATTGTGACAATCAACGCAACTCGCAAGTTGACGACCCGAGAGTGCCCCGGAAAAAAAGCCTTGAAAAAGGCAGGTGGGCGGTGTAAACAGTTTGCCTTAGAAAGAGGGAGGCTGCGAACAGGGCATCCTGCGCTAACAGGTCATGTGTGGAAACCCCCAAATGTGGGCATGCCAGCCCAGGCGTCAAATGTGTACAGAACGTGGCTCAGTGGGTGGGTGCGGTGGGCTTGCCTACCCGGTGCATGCAGGGCCCCTCAAAGCAAGTGGAAACAGCTTGCCCCAATACTGGCCAGTTACAAAAAAGGGTGTTGGAGCAGCACGGCAGGAGGGCGGAGTGACGTTTGGCCTGCGAGCTCACAGCATCGCGCTGCACACACATGGCGCGTCTGCCCTGTTGCGAAGATGCTTAGTGGTTGGCAGACTGCTCCTCGCCGTGGTTGTTCTCAGCCACAGCGGCGCCCTGCGTTGCGCCGGCGGCCTGCGCCGCGCCGACACCGCCCGCCGTGCCGGCGCCCTGCCCAGCCGCCTCGCGCTCGCCCCACTTGCGCCGGCGAAACGCCAGGAGCTCGCTGAGGCCCAGCGCGTAGCCCCTGCTGCCAAAGGGCAGCTTGGGGATGCGCTGCCCGTGCTTGCCCTCGTACTCGGCTTTCAGGGTGCCGCCGCCCGCGTACTTTGCCCGCATCACGCAGCTGGCAGGCACGTGGCCGCTGCAGGCAGGTGGGCAGGCAGGTGGGCAGGCGGGCGGGCGGTCAGGTAGGCGGGCGGGCGGGCGCGCGGTCAGGCAGACAGGCGGGCGGGGCGCATCCCTTCTGAGGCAGGCGACACACAGGCAACATGGGGTGGGGCAGCACAGGACAAAAACTGCCCTTGTCCACCACCAGCCGCGGGACTGCGCACCCTCTGCACCCGCATTCGAGTTGCCCTCACCCCCCCAAACTCACACGAAATCATCCAAAAGATCGTCCACATTCTGCTTGCTGGCATCGCGCACCTTGATCTTGTAGTCTGCCAGCTGCACAGGGGGATTTGGCGTGTCGCCACACGGCGGGATGTTGTGCCCACCTCAGGGCAAGATGGGGGGGTGCCTCCTCACCGACAGAGGTGAGGAGGAGGGCAGGCATGCAGGCATGCAAGGTGTGGCATGCCACGGAGATGCACTGGCAGCTGGCCAAGCTTATAGTAGTCAACAGGGCAGCCCTCAGAAATCCCCTCGGATCCCTGCCTCGGATATGCGGGGGCGCAGGCCAGTGAGAGGCTCTGAGCAGAGAGGGTGCGTGCCTGCACACGTTCGGCCCAGGCCGTGAGCCAGCCGGTCTTCAGATACCTGTCCTTGCGCTGCACCCGCCATGCCGTGCTGCAAACGCTGCATATACACTCTGCCACTGCACCCCTGTTGATCCCCCCCACCTGTGCAGCAGCAACCCACCCACCTGCTTCGTGACCTTGTTGTAGGGCAGGAACTCAGCCAGGTCGGCGTCGCGGTCAGCGGCAGATGGCTGGCGGGGCCGGCGGCGGCCGCCGCCCTGGAGGATCGGGGGGAGGTCAGGGGGCACAGCAGGAGGGTCAGCGGGGGCACAGCTTTCAAGGGCGGGCAGGCGGGCGGGGGGGCAGGACAAGCGCATTGTATCGTTGCTGCCCTCGCAAAATAAACTCTGGCCAACACGTTTGGGCGCAGGCAGATGAGCAGCGCAGGCGAAACACTGCGTGGCCGCACTATCCTAGACGGTGAGCACCAGAAACACCAGATGCCTCCTCACCTGCCACCTGCCCTCGCGGTCCTTCAGGTCCTGCACCTCTTGCTTCAGGGCGCCTGCAGGTTGTTGGCATGGCAGCCGGGTGGTGCAAGTTAGCGGCGGCATTGCGTGGCGTGGTTGCCAGTTCCATGCCAGGTGGTGGCTGCCAGGTAGTGGCCAGGGAAGCGCGCTGTCCAGAAAGCAAAGGTCACGAGACGGCCAGCCAGGCTCCCCTGCCCATGTCTATAAAGGCATATATAGCGGGGCCTGCAAACGTGCACATGCATTGGGTACAGCCTGGTGTAGCAGGGGGGTAATGATCGGGATCGACCAACCCGATGTTACGCCCGCCCCGCCCGCCCCGCCCTGCCCCGTCCGCCCCGGTCGTTCTCGCCCACCATAGTTCTCGCGCAGCTCCTTCAACTCTGCCGCCTGCTCCGTCTGGCCGTGCTTGATGGGCTCCAGCTCCTTCCTCACCTCCGAAGCCACCACTACCCCCACTCCCTTCATCCCCTCCGCGATGCCCGCCTTCACGCACTCGGCCAGCCAGCGCTGGTCGGCCGGAATCTGGTCGATGGGCACCAGCAGGCCCTCTCTCTGGTCGCCCTGGTCCGCAGAGCGTTCAAACCGCTCCCGGAGGGGGTTGTCCGCCGCGCGGGCGCCGCGCGGTTGCCTTGAAGTCGACATGCTTGCTGGATGCCTTGGACTGCTCGGCAACCTGCGAGCTTCCTTAAGGCCGTCAGATGAGCTGTCCTCGCCTCGACGCACAACTGTGACTGGCCAAACCCTACCACGTGTCCTGCGTGCGTCTGTTTCCTGCCATTGCTTGCCGCAGCAGGATGCAGGAAGCGCCGCCAACTCCTCGGGAGGTCCTGGGGCTGCCCGCAAGGGGGCCGATCACGGAGGCGGAGGTGCAGGTGCAGTTCAGGAAGCGCTGCGTTAAAGGCCCCTATCGACACCCCGACAAAGGGGGCACCGCAGAAGACTTCCAAGTTCTGCTCAGCGCCCACGATGCGGTACTGGCAAGCATTTGCACGGGCGGGGCCGGCGGCGGCGCCGCACTGCCTGCTGACTTTGACGCCAGCTTGCGCGCCGCTCTTGCGGCAGCTGCAGCAGCAGGTGTTCAGGCGGGGATGCAGCAGACCCCGGAGCAGTCAGTGGAGGGGTTGGCACGGCTGTTTGGAAAGCTGGCACAGCACCAGCACAACGGTGACACGGTGTGGCTGAAAGAGGGGTCCGTGCCGTACCTTCCGCTCTCACGGCCCCAGGCTGGGCTGACCGCCGAGGCCTGCCTGGTGCTCATCACCCCCAGAGGTGAAGGACACCTAGGTTTTTGTTCTTGCTTGGCATAGGCAGCCATTGCTGGGCAGGCCGGATGGGGCCATGCGGCCCCAGGCACAGCCCGGAGGGCGGCACCACCGTGGGTGCCTCTTGGTCTCCCACACATCCCCCCTGCTTCGAAAATTCACCTCGTTGATTGGTAGGTCAATCCCCTTTGAAATGTTGATGGCCCTCTCCTTCATTACCTCCTGCAGGCAAGAGCATTACCAAGGTGGAACTGGCAGATGAGAATGGCCAGCTGCTGGACAAGGCTCAGCGGCAGACGCCCTCGCCCTCCTGGGCTGCCGCCTTCCGCTGCTTGGTGCGCCTGCAAGCGCTGGCAGAGCAGCACGGCGCGCGGCTGCGCTTTGAGGCGGAGGGGTTGGGCATGCAGCCGGTGCGGGGCGCCGGCAGCCGCAAGTGTCCGCCCCTTGTGGGCGCAGCAGAGGTGGCTGGCACCGCGCCCGAGCTACTGTGTGACCGCTGGTACCCGCAGGTGCGTGCGTGTGTTCGTGCATGGGAGCACCCGGGTGCACGGGACTGGGACAGCCAGTTGCAATTTGTGGCATCCAGGAGGGAGGTTCGCCAGAGTGATGCAGGGCATAGCCGGCCGCCGCACGGGGGCGTGGCGGGCCGTCACATGCCATTTTAGGTGGTTTGGGGCTCGTCGGCGGGTGCCAATCATGGCACACTGGACGACCAGAGCTTTTGGCATGGCAGATCCGACAGCCTCAGGGCCCCTGCCCCACGTGCGTGCACTTCCCCTCGAGAGAATGGTGTAGATTCAGCGCACATGGGTAAGTGTAGGGCACGGTGGCGGCGCATGGGGCAGGGGGTGCCTGCCCACCTCCCGCATCCCCGCTCGTCACACACTCGGTTACAGGACAGTGCCCCGTGCCTTCCTTGTCCTTCAATTCTGCGCACTCCATATGATCTTGTGTTAATCGTGATGCAGCAGACTACTGCAAAGTCGATCCCCTAGTAGTAAACTGTCTCCGCGTGGCCTTACCACTGGCACTTGCATTTCATTGTGGCGGTGCTCGCAGGGCATTCCTGGCGCCGCTCAGCCCACCGCCAGCGCCAAAACGCCGCAGCATGGACGCCGTTGGCAGCCCGCTCCCGCTGCATCCGTCGCCAGCCCACAGCCGCACACCCGCTCGCGGGCCGCTGCTGCAGCCGCCGCTGGCGCCGCAGCCGCCACCGCGGACGGGCTGGCAGCGCACGCACAGCAGGCGGCGGTTGGGCAGGCGGCGTCTGCACACGGTGCAGAAGCTGGCGCAGCGGCGCATTCTTGGCAAGCAGCATCTGGGCAGGCTGCGGCTGCATCCGTTGTGGACTTGACTGAGGACCCACTTTCCAGCGCCACCAGCACATTTCCCTCAGCCTCCTCGGTGGATTTTCCATCGGTGGGAACAGCAGGGCAGCAGCAGCAGCAGCAGCAGCAGCAGCAGCAGCAACAGCAGCAGCAGCCGGCGCCCGCTGTCAGCCCCCCCTCTTCTGTGGTGACCGGCTGCCTGTCGACAGCGACTGCAGCCATGAGGGCGGTGGGGCGCCTCCTGAGCAAACTGACCTGCAGCAGAAGCAGCACTTCTGCTGCCTCGGGTGCAGCCGCTGCGGCGGCAGCAGGCGACTCTGGCACGTGGGCCGGCGCGATGGCGCATCCTGCCGCTCCTCCTGTGCAGTACGGCGGCGGCAGCGGCCAGGGACACACCTTGGCGCCGGCAGGGGCCGGCGGCGTGCCTGTTGCTGCTGCTGCTGAAAAGCTCGGCGGTATGAGAGAGGAGGAGGAGGAGGAGGAGGCAGAGAAGGATGAGAAGGCAAAGGAGGAAGAGGAGGAGGCGGAGGAGGAGGAGGAGCGGCCGGCCAGGGGGCGGGGCAGGAAGCGCAAGCGGAGGCAGCAGGTGGGTGGCGGATCGGTGCCCGCAATACTGCGCAAGTTGCATCCGTGTGCGGACCACTGGGTGGGTTTTTACAGGTTCCAAGGAGGGTAACACGAGGGGAACACAGTTTGGCAAAACGAGGGGACGGTGGGGTGATGGGTGATGCATCCCTCCATGCCAGCCTTTCACTCATCAGCATCACCATTGCAGTCAAAGTCGACAGAGCCAGCAGGACTCTAGGGACTGGAGGGACAGCGCGACAAGCATTTATACATCAGACAGAAAGCAGAGCACAGTTTCACTGTGTGCCATGTCACCAGCTTGACTGCAACCTGAAGCCCCGCTCCCCCTGCTGCGCCTGCCCCGCCTGGCACTTTGCTCCGGCCTGCCGTGCTGCAGGGCTCCCTCAGGCCCCCTCCAAGCCTTCGAGCCGAGGCAGAGGCCCCCTCCTGCGCCATGTGCGGCCTCAACTCGCCGGCCCGCGAGTGCACTGCCTGGATGGGGCGCTGCTGCGGCCGCTGCTGCACAGACCTCAACTGCGCTCGGCACAGGCCCAAGCACTGAAAGTCACGGCGTGCGTCGTGTTGGCATGGCAGCAGATGAGTGGCGTTGCCACAGAGCCTTCCTGAATGTCGCGCTTCAGATTTGCGTGGCCTTGCGTTGTAGCGCCTGCCCCTGCCCTTGCGCCTTTGCCTGTTTGCCGCACCCTGCTCGTGTCCACCTGCTTTCCCTGTGCTGGTTGCAAAGCCGTGGGCCATGCTGTTGAGCATTTTTTATAGTTCTCCACAATCCGTGCATGCTCATTCTTTCCTTGTCGCCAGCTCTCTGCACCCGCCGTGCATGCCCACGAAAGCCCCAATGCAAGAGCGCTCAATGCAAGCGGACAGGGCGTTTAAAGGCATCTTCTGGCAACCTGTGCTGCTGCCGCTGCTATCCCCTCTGCTGCTGTTCCTGCCGCTGATGCTGGAAACTTGCGTTGACGGCGTTGAGGGTCTGTGAGGTGGCAATCACTGCGGGCCGGGACTCGGCTGGCGTCTACCGGGCCAGCCGCCGCCCAAACCGCGCCTGGAACTTGTCTGCAGGGAGGGCAGGGTGGGAAGGAGGGAGGGCAAGGAGGGAAGGGGGGGGGCAGGCGCTCCGGGGCACAGGACGGCAGACAAAGTGGCAGACAAAGTGGCAAACACAGCACGACGCAGGGGCAGGCAGAAAGCGCGGGGAGCATGCATAGCACAGCAGAAATGCATAGCACAGCATAGCTGTGCCTCACAGCAGGCGTGGCAGGCTCATCACAGCAGGCACAGTGCAGCATGGCATGCCCAGCGCTCCCTGCCTGGGTGCCAGCGGACCAGCTCCCCCTGAGGGGCAGTCTCGGAGGGCAGGATCCAGTGCAGGGTCCAGTGCAGGGTCCAGGGCAGGTCGTCGTACGCGATGGTTGCCTCTGCCAAGGGAGGGAACGAAGACAAGAGCTGAATGGAGGGTCAGGCGGGCAGGCGTGAACCGGTTGACATGTGAGCCCCAGCGTTCTTCCTACCACCTGTGCTGGGTGCCCCATCCCCTCACATAACCAACAACCCTCGCCGACAACAAAAAGTCTGATTTCCTCCCCCCCACCCCCCACCCACCTGGGTGCTTGGAGGCGAAGAACTGCCAGCGCGCCTCGTAGGACGCCCGCTTGGCGCCAGCCTGGCCCTGCTGGGAGAAAGCTGGTGGTGGTGGTGGTGGGTGAGAAGGTTGTGTGGTGGCGCTCATTTCGTGCTCCTGGGCGTGCATCACTTAGCAGAAGTGGCACAACACAGTGGCACAACACAGTGGCAGAAGTGGCACATCCGCTGCTACTGGCCACCAAGCCTCCTGCGCTTCCAGGGTGCCCCTGCCCCCCAGCCCCACAGACCACCACACAGCAGCAGCATGCCAAGCGTCAGCGCAACTTGCCTCTGCCACCGCCGCGCACCACGAGGCATCCTGCGCCTGCTGAGCAGCACTTCCCCAGGACGCGCCGGCTCTTCGCCTCTGCCGCCGCCAGGAAAGCCTCGCGCTGCGCCTCCTCCCGAGGCTGCTTCTCTATCACCACCTTGTCTGCCCGCTCCAGCGTGGCGGAGCGGGCCTGCAGCGCCTTGACAGCGCCGCCATGCTGGCTGTGCCTGCTGGGCACACCAACTGCCTGCACCCCCTCCACACGCCGCCCTCCTGCACTAGTTCCCGTCCTTTGCTGCCCCCTCCTCCCTTTCTTGCTGCTCCTCCCCTGCTCCTGCTGCTTCCCTGCTTGCTGCCCAGCACCCCACAGCCCTGCTCATCACCTCCCTAGCTCTGCCTGTACTGCTCTGCTTGTTTCGTTCCCTTCCCCCGTCGTACCTGCCGGGACCGCCGGCGCAACCACCTGGCTTGTGCAGCCTTGATGTGTGTCCTGATCCAAATGGGCTCATTATGAAACTGTACACTTTGATGTGTCACCAGACCTTTTCATCTTCAATTCGAGGTGCCAGGCAGAAGTGGGGCCGCTGCCGCTAGCCGCAGCAGTGCGTTTGAATCCCCAAAGCACAGAGAGGGGGGCGGGGGCAGCCGTGCTGACAGAACCGGGCAGGGCGTGCGTGGAAGCAAGAGCAGGCCGATGAATGTGTTATTGAATGTGCAGGTGAAAGTACGAACAGAAGGCGCCAAACAAAATGCGGATCAAGAGGGTGGGCGACGCGCCACGTCACAAGTGCTGGGGGGCGTTGAATTTCATGTCGAGAGATGAGAGCGCCCGACTGCGTAAAAGAGAGTGTAGACCAAGCGTGCGCCCGAGCACGTGTGCCCCTCGATCTCCCCTCAAGCTGCTGCCTAGATGCTGGGCATTCCCAGCGCATGTCTCAGGTATTCGTTCACCACAAAGATGACTGTCGTCATGGGCCCCTGCCGCGCCCACTGCGCCCCCCATCCCTTGAACAGGCCACGCACCCCCTGCAGAGAAGAAGTGGTGTAGGGCAACACGCAGCGGTGGGCGCGTCAGGAGGTCGCACCAGGGGCGGAGAGGGCAGGGGGGGGGGGGGCAGCACTGCCGCAGCACTGCAAGGTTGCGCCCGCCTGCCCCATGCGCTGCGCATGCCCTCCCCTGGCCTGCCCTTGAGCCTACCGTCCATCTCGGCCACCGTCCTGTCCTGCCCACCTCGCTTCCCCCATCGCTAGGTCTGTCGGCACTGCCCTGGCATCCCTCCCAACCCCGCCCCACCCTGCCCTCCCTCACCTGCTGCTGCACAATGAGGCGGATGCAGGCGGTGGGGGTGGGGTACAGCTGCGGGTTGACAAACACTGCAGCAGCGGGGAGAGAACACACGCCCCACACATGTGAGCATTGAGCGGGAGAGGAGGGGGCACTCCGAATGCAGGCATCTGGCTCGCGCCACCAACACGCGTTGATGGAGCGACGGCTGTCGAGGGCTGGGCAGCATGGCAGGGCCCCGGCGGGTGCATCATCCGCCCCTCATGTACAATAGGGCAGTGAGCCTGCAACACCACGGGGATGCAGCGACAGCAGCGCCCCTTTCCTCCCCATCCCTGGTCGCTCACTGTTGGTCTTGACCTGCACAGCATGGCACAGCATGGCACACAGCACGGCAGAGCACGGTGGGTGGCGATGTTGAGGAGGGGCATTGGCACCAAGCTTGACCCCGCCTCTTTGCCGCCGCTGACACCTCAGCGCTGTGCCAGCTGGCACCTCCGAAGTCAACAGCGCGAGCGGCACTTGTTAGGCCACACAGGGAGGCATGGCCTGGGCGCAGCTGCCCCCGCCCTAGCTCACTCACCATATCTACGGGGGCCGTCACTGTGGTGGTCACCAGCCCGGCCAGCGCGCTGACTGCATAGCGGGCACAGCAGGCATGCAGGGGAGGGTGGGTGTGCTGGTGGTGTTGAGCGGTGTGGTGCGCGCGCGTGTGTGCTGGTGTCACGCGATGAATGTGTGTGCGTGGTGGCACGCAGGGCAGCGCTCCCCTGCCAGGCCAGCGCATGCCGTCACTCGTGATGGCTGGACACGCATCACCCTGGCAACAGGCCCTCTCCAAGCCTTGCTCAACAAGCGCTCGCCCCGCCCCACCTCGCACTCCCTAGTCTACCCTTGGGTGGCAGGGGTTGCCCCCTGCAGGCGTGCACAGCCGGGCGGCAGGCGCCCCCGCCCTCCTCTCCTTTCCTCCCCGTGTTTTGCCAACTCGAGTGCAGCCGTGTGTACGCTCCTGCGCCGTCCCTACACTACAGCGAACTTGGTTTGGCTGTACCAAGCCCAAGGGGCGCCCAGGGAACGCTGGGGAAGCGCAGAACCAGGCCGTCCTGAGGCCCAAGCCAACTGGTGGAACCACTGCTCCCTCCCTGCAACCCCTCCCACCTGTGAAGTGCGTCTGCAGGTTGTCCTCCCACCCCTTGCCCCGCACAAAGTACAGCTTCAGCTCGTCATACGTGGCGCACTGCGAGGCGGTGAGCAGCGCGGCACGGGCCTGCAGGAATACAAGGAAGGAGACCGGCCATGCTTAGAGACGGGCACAGACTAAGCCCAGATGTGCGGTTTGTGTGGGACGCCGTGAGCAGCGCGGAACGTGCCTTCAGAGCAAGACTCGGCACGACGAAGGCAGGCTGCCTTGTCAAGCCCACTTCAGCACAGCACAGAACAGCACAGCGCGGCCCAGCGCACCACAGCACAGCATTCCGCCGCTGTGCCGGCTCTACGTTGCCCCCACGCCAGCTCACCCCCCGCCAGCTCAGCGCGCCCCCCGCCAGCTCAGCGCAGCGCAGCGTGCCGCAGCATGCCCGCTCACCATGCTGGGCGTGGTGCCCACCCAGAGCCCCCGCACGCCGTCTGTCTTCACCACTCGTGCCAGTACCGCGAATGGGCCCCCTCTTGCGCCGCCCCCCTTCTGCATGTGCGTCTTGACTAGGTCTGTAGGGTTGCTAATCCCCGCTGCCAGCGCGCCGCTCAGCATGCCCGCCGCAACCTTGGCGCCCAGGGCACTCGATTCCTTGCCTCCGGCGCCCAGGGCGGCTTTCATGGGGGTGTACAGCCCGATGCGAAGGCCTGCAGAGGTGCGGGGCAGGGGTGTGAGGGAGGGCTTGTGAGCGGGACTGCCCTTGGCACACTCACGGATACAACAGCTTCATGCAAAGGCCTGCAGAGGTGCGGGGCAGGGGTGTGAGGGAGGGCTTGTGGGCAGGGAAGCCCTCGGCACACTCATGGATTAAACAGCTTCATGCAAAGGCCTGCAGAGGTGCGGGGCAGGGGTGTAAGGGAGAGCTTTTGGGCAGGGTTGCCCTCAGCACACTGAGCCAGGCCTTCAGCGGGGTGCAAGAGCCGGCAGGCGAAACATGTTTCACGCTGGATCAAGCTGCACACCACTGCAAGTTGTTACCATCATTGTGCAGCACCAAAGACCCACCCGCTCCCTTCCCTCCCGGTCCTTCCTCAGACCCCTTGCTATTCATCCTCACAAACCCCTGGTCATACAGCTCGTCGCACACCGTTGCAGCTACATTTGGATGCCCTTCTGCACCCCTGCTCCCTGCCCTCCCTACCCCTCCCCTCCCCTCCCCTCACCCTCCCCGCTCGCCCACTCACCGCCGTACAGCACGCCGCGCAGCACCGCTGGCGTGATGCCCTTCTGCAGCGCCAGCGCCCCCTCGTTCCTCACCACATGCCAGCCCGTGGCCGCCAGGTTTCGAGCCTCGGCGCCCGCCAGCTGCTGCCGCACCTTGATCACGTCAACCCAATTGGTCAGCATCACGCCTGAAGAGGGCGAAAGGAGCAAGGGAGGTGCAAAGGTTGACCGGCGGGAGGCAGCAAGATGCAAGAGTGAATGGCAGAGCGGGTGGGTCAGCAGCACGCCCGAAGAGGTAGGCAAATGTGAGTGTAATGAGAATCTTCCTTTCTCTTGAATGGTTCGTTACCTCCGCTTAAACGGTTGGTTACCTCCTTGCGACTGCCATGGAAGGCGGGAAAGGCGGGTGAGACGGAACGAAAAAGGGACACGGGCGGTCAATAGGTTGACCGCGCCGGGAGGCAGGGGCCAGCGGGACGCAAGAGAGGATGCCGGGGCGGGTTGGCCGCACCATGCGAGGGCGGAGCCCAGGGGGGAACAGCTGAGGAGCGGCAGTGCTTGGCATGCGGTACAGGCTGGAGCACCTGCCGGTGCTCTGTCATGGTGAGGTGTGCCAGCAAAGCCGGGGTACCCAACAACTGACGCGCGCCGGCAGTTGGGGAGGCAGGTGGGTGGGCAGAAGGCAGGCAGGTAGGCAGGGCCACGATGTGCAGACAACTTGCACATATTTCATGGTGCATGAAACACATTTGCAACTCTCCAAACCGAGCCAGCAGCACGCGCTGCAAGGCCAGGGCACCGCCTGACGCCGCTCACCCGTCGCAACGGAGCCGCCGCTTGCCAGGAAGTTCGCTGCTACTGGGTTGGCTTCCACCCAGGTTGGCTGCGGCTCCTGCAGGTCCACCTCCTGCACCCCTGCCACCACCGCACCCTGCTGCATGATGCGCTACTCCCACAACCGACGGTGCTAGGGTGAAGCGGACAAGCGAGGCAAGGATGGATGGCAGTTAGCGCAAGCCGTCGTGCTGGTGGCAATTTGAAGACGCGCGAGCCCTTATTGCAAAGCGCGAGGCGCTGCCATGAATTCGCCTGCTGTGCTGCGCTCCAAACGCTGTCGTGGCGGTCACCACGCTCCACTGCTCTCATTTGCAGTCCAGGCACTTCTGCTACACCTTGCATTGCGTGACGCTGCCGGGAGTTATCAAGCAGGCGCAACGACACTACACCACCGTGTCGCTGGGGTTTTCTGCCTGTCCCCCTGCTCGGCACCCCACCTCGTTCGTCCACGCTGTCCGGAGGTGTCACATTGGCACCATGTACCAGCCGCCCTATGAGGGGCGCGAACCAGGCCACCACGGCCTGCTCGAGTCTTGCCTGGCCTGCCTAACGGCCCTGGCCCGCTGCCTGTGCTGCCTTGGCCCCGAGATGGGAAGCAGCAGCGGGTAAGAGCAAGCAGGGGGCCGCCGACTTCACTCACCTGGCGCGCTGGCGGCAACCGGTGGCGGTGGCGCGCCCAAGAGCGCGTGCCGAGACTTTGCGCTCACTCCTCTCCCTCTCCTGTCCTGCTCCCCTTTTTACCTTTAGGGATGGTGACCAGCGGCTTCTCAATACGCAAGCAGAGTCTCACATGGGCATGGGCATTGAGGCCGGTGCGTCGCCGCCGCCGCGCCTGCCATCCAGCGCTGACCGTGGGCCGCTTCTCAAAGGTTGCGGCCCCTCAAGCAGCAACACCCTGCAGCCCGCCGCCTCTCCGCCCATGCCGCCGCCCTTCTTCCCGCCCCCGCGGCGACCCAAGCACCGCGGCAGCGGCGGCTCGCCGAATGGCAGCAGCAGCCCGGACGGGGGCTCGCCCACCGCTGCGGCAGCGGCAGCGGCGGCGGCCGGCGGCAAGCAGCTTCGCAAGGGCGGCAGCAAGGTGGCGCTGCAGGAGGAAGAGGAGGATGTGTGCCCCACCTGCTTGGACCCTTACTCAGGTAAGACAGCTGGGCTGGGATGACGTCGCTGGTGCCGTGCCCTGCCTGTGCAAGTGTGTGTGCTGCCGCCTTGCTTTTGCGACAACAGACGGGTGGGGTGCGCGAGAAAGGTTTGCTGCTGGCTGGGCACATGCTGGACGCGATTGCGTGCCCAGTCATCCCACGCTGTGGTGCCTGCTGTGCACGACAAGCACGCTGCCATGTCTGCATCCCCTACCCTTGCCGGCAAGGCCCTGTCCGTGCCCTCCCACTGTGCACCGACATGCACACACAATGCATACAGGCGCGAACGCACACACACAGGATGGTTTGTTTACAAACACACACATGCACACACACACACACACACACACATGACCCAACGCCTTTTGCCCTCCCTCCCACTCACCCCATGCCTCCAACGCCACCACCACCACCCCGCACACACACACATGGACTAACGCCCTTTGCCCTCCCTCCCACTCACCCCATGCCTCCAACGCCACCACACCTGACCCCAACCACCATCATGCACCCCACCCGCCTGCAGAGGACAACCCGATGGTGCTCACCCGCTGCGGCCACCACTTCCACCTGCCCTGCCTGTACGAGTGGCTGGAGCGTTCGGAGACCTGCCCCGTGTGCGGCGCGCCCATGCAGTTTGACGAAATCGTGTGAGGGATGATGAACCCGCGTGAGGGACAGAAGAGTGTGAGGCCTTGTGCCTGGGACGGCCCGTGCGGGGCGGCAGATTCGGTGACGCCACGGCTGGCCGATGCTGCCGGTCACAATGTGCCTGCGGCATGCGAACCAGGGCGTGCCTCCTCACCTCCTCGCGCAGCACCCTTGATGTCCGGCTTGGCTGTATGCGCAGCGCAGCAGCAGCCGGGGCGCTCCTCCTCACCGCCTCTTGCAAGCACCACAGCCCCCTGTTTGGTGTGCACGCAATGCGCAGCGTGTACCGCCTCCACCTGCCGCACTTTCCTCGGTTGACCGCCTTCTTGGGGCCACCGGCCGCTAGCACGCCAGCAGAGCCTGGTGTGCTTACTCCCCTGTACCACCACCTCCCTTGCTTGCTGGAAAACATGGGCCCGTCCCCAACTCTGCCCTTGCTTGCTCCTGCACTCACCCCCTCGAGCAGCCACGCAATTCACACCCACCCACCCACACATGCATCAGCACCCACCACAATGCCTCACTCCCACCGCCACCAAAGCAATGCACTATTGGAAACCAATAGCAGTACAGTACAGTACAGTAGTACCACCAAGTTGTGCCACTAGCTTGGGCCCCTGCCTCCCTCTCTAACCAAATTCCCTCCTGTTGTACTCTCCCCTTAGCTGCGCTCCTCTGTGCCAGCACCCGCCTGTGCCCCTCCTTGCAACCCTGTCTTGTAAACCGCCTTGCACACCCCCACATATGCTCGCAGTCTCTTTCTGTTTTCATTCCCCGCTCCACCTGCCCACGTGCCGCGCACTACCCCCCGGTGCGGCCCTCCCTTCTGCCTGCCCCTCTCCCCGCTGCTCCCTCCTTCTGTGCCCTTTGTTCGCTCCTTCGCCTGCTCCCTCTCTTTGACTGTACCCCCCCGCCGTTGGCTGCCCTGTGCTCCAACTCACGACCCTTGGGCCAAATGTAAACGAAGCTTTTGTCACAGTTTGAAGCTGTGGAAGAAGGGGGGCTTGGCTGGCAGCTCGTGTTATGCACCTGTCCCATGAGACCCTGCTGGCTCCCTCTGGACCTGAAATGTAACTGATTAGTTGACCAAGTGACACGGGTGGGTCAGCCCCAGGTGCTGCAGCGTGGGATCCTAACAGTTGACCGAACTGTAGAGGAATGGGACCAACTGCCTGAGGCGGGAGCAAGGGAATGGCATCTACCAGAGGATGCTGCATGCACGTTGTTTGGCAACTGCTCCTTCATAGCCTGCTCAAGAAGCTGCGCTGTCAGCTGCTCCCAAGCTGTCAGGGAGTTCCTGTTAAGGGCCCGCCCACCCCAGGCAACTGCTAAGTTTTGACCTCGAGGCCTGGTCGTGGCCACTGCAAGTATGTGTCATGGTTGCCTGCATTTTGCACTGCCTGAGGTCTCAAACCCAATTCATGTCCTGGGCACTAACTAATGACTAAGCGGCAGGTGTTTTACATGCCTTTACCTGTGAAGAAAGGAAACGACTGCAAGGCAGCAGCCGTGGGCCGTAAGCATATGCCTGCAGATGTCATAACCATTGTTGGCACACAAGACATCAACCGTGCGCGAGGGCCAGGGCAGTGAGCTGTCGCCCCGTGTCTGCAAGAAACGTGGTGTACCCGCTACCCGGGACCTCCGCCGAGCAAGCCCAGTTGACCTTGCGTCCGTGCCGGTGCTCTGCAGCCAACAGCGCCGGGCTGGCCTCACTGCTGCCATTGACAGCGCCCCCGTCAGCTGCTGCCGGTGCCTCCCCGCCTCCCTGCCGTAAGCTGGGGGGCCCGCTGCCGCTGCTGCTGGGCTCGGCCTCGCCCTCTGCCCGCTCCGCCACCTCTACAGCCGCCTCCTCTGCCTCCTGAACAGCAGCAGCCGCCGCCTGCCAGTTCCACAGCAGCACTCGGCGGTCGTTGCCCGCGGATAGAAGCTGCTGATAGTTGGATCCGGCAAAGAAGGACACACAATTCACTGCTGCAGCGTGCCCGCCCAACTCCCGCCCCAGCAGCGCCAGCCGCCCCGGCACCGCCCCCGCTGCCGCCTGCTGCTCCTGCGGCTGCTGCCGCCGCTGCTGCTGCGGCCGCTGCCGCGCCACCTTGCTGCCGCCCTTCTTGCCCCCACCGCTGCCGCCGCCGCTGCCTGCTGCTGCTGGGGGCTTGTAATCTGCGTCATACACAGATATGCAGCCGTCCCCTCGGCCCACTGCCATCAGACGGGCTAGCCCCCGATCCTCACTTTGCGGCACAGCAATGCTGTGCACCATGGGTGGGTTGAACAGCTGGCCTGCGGGGCGGGGTGAGAGGCGGGCAGGCACGCAAGGCAGGCAAGGTAAGCAAAACTGGGCATGCAATGCGGGTTGGGAAATGCAGGTGGGTAAGCAGGCAGACAGGGATGCCAGACGCGCCAAGGCAGTGAGCCAGCAGTACAGCGCAGGGTTGCGGTACAGCAGGCGGTACAGGCAGAACAAGGCAGGGCAAGGGCAGCAGCCGGGGATATCACAGTGATTGCTTGTTGATAGCAATAGTAAAGCGCACAACACCGCCTCTCCATTCTATACGTGCGAGCGCCGGCCTCATGGCACTCCTGGCACTCACCCCCGCTGGCGGTTGCTTCTCCGCTCAAGTTCCAGCTGTGCAGCGGTCGCAGCCTGGAGTAGTCCCACTTGAGCACTGTTGAATCCAGGCCGCCCGACAAGAGCTCCCACGGGCGGTGAGGGCGGAAGGCCACCGCAGAGCAAATGTTGGAGTGCCCCCGCCGCAGCGTCTTGTAAGAGGGACGGGGCGCACCCCCCGCTGCCGCCGCCGCTGTTTGCGGCCCGCTGCCGCCCGCTGCTGTGGGGTCGCCCCCAGCACCCGCCAACGGCTGCAGGCTGATCACTTGGATTTCGCCAGAGTCGTCTCCCGCGGCCAGCCACCCGCCGTTGGATGCTGTGACGGCCAGCCCATTCACCTCCTCTTGATTCACTTGGAAGGTGCGGCACACAGCCTCTGCACCCAGCCCCCGCCGGAGGTCAAGCTGGAGCACTGCATCGCCGGCTGCAGCAAACAGTGTGTGCTCCTCTCCAGGGTGTGAGCACAGCGCGGGCACAGCGTCGCCCAGCGACTGTGACACCCGCCCTGTCGGCTTGAGGCTGGTGAGGTCGGTCAGGCAGATGGCGCCATCCTGTGCATGTAAAGAGGGAGGAAGGATGGCGTGATGGGGCGCTGGCTGGGCTCCGGATGGCAATTGCGGGACTCGCAAAGTGGGCGGCCAGTGCTCAGGCGGCACCGACGACGGCAGCAGCAATGGCAGTGACGGCGGCGGGGGGCAGCAGCTGCAGGCTGTCAGGCAGTCTGCTTGGTAACCGCCGCCGTGCTCACCTCACCCCCGCTAGCTAGCAGCTTCTTGCCAAGCAACACTTCGCAGCACAGAACCGAGTCGGTGTGGCCGGCAGCCACCAAGGTTGAGGCCGCCATATGCGAGTTGCTGTGCAAATCAAGGAACCGTGCCAATTTGCTGTCAGGCAATAGAGGCGGTCTGAGGAGAGGCATGCTGCGTCAATATAGCATCGCACGAGCATGATAGTTGTTGTTCTTGGCTGCTGTTGTTACAAGTTGTGTGCATTGCGAGAAGTGCATGCCGCACCCACAGGCCCGCCGACGCTCGCGGTGAGCCTTTGCACTTTGGTGGGACGGCTGCCTGCGCACCAAAGGCCATGGACCTGTGCAAAGACCCTTTGGTGCCGCGGGAGCTCGCAGGTAAGGCGGCGCCCGCTTGGACGCGAGCAACCTTCCCGCTGCCTCCTGCTGCCTGCCGCCAGTGCCCGCCCGCCCCACATTTTACAAGCCGCCCTCTGCAATGGGCACCACAGCTGTTTCCCGCCACCTGTCGCCACCTCTCGTTGCAGCAAAGTACGAGGGCGAGGCAGGGCGGTACTGGGATCTGTTTTACCTCCGCAACAAAACACGCTTCTTCAAGGACCGACACTACTTTGCCGCCGAATTCCCGCAGCTGCTGACCGCACAGTCAGCCCTGGAGGTGGGCCTGTTTTTTACGCTTGTCTTTTACAGGGCTTGTTGCATTGAAGTCCTGATGTCAACATGACCTTGCCGCCGAAGTCGCGCAGCTGCTGACCGCACAGACAGCCCCGGAGGCTGGCTGGGTGTGCTGGTTGCAATGAAGTCCCGACATGCAACTTGCTGTCGTCTTGTTGTCGTTTGCTCGTTTGCTCCTTTCGGCCCACCGCCCCCTGAAGGCCCCCTCCCAACCTGCCGGCTTGATGTCAACTGCATGCAGCGGCACATGTCAGCACATTGTCAGCCGCTGTTGCATCCTTTCCACGCAGCCCCCCGCGCTGTCGCTTGCAAGTCTGTGCCCCAACTTTGGTTGTGCGGACCAGCAGACTGCACGCCGAAACAAGAACCCCCCAGGCTGTATATGATTCACGTGTTCCTAGCATGTTATTATCAACACCATGATTCACGTGTTGTCGTGTTACCAACATATGCCTCAGCTCCGCTGCTCCACGCATGCAGGTGGGCTGCGGTGTGGGCAACTCAGCCTACCCTCTGCTAGAGCTCAACCCCACATGCCGGCTGTACGCCTGCGACTTTGCACCCTCAGCGGTGGCTCTGGTGCGGGAGCACCCGCTGTATGCCGGCTACGTCGCCGCCGGCCGCCTGCACGCTTTCGTGGCGGACATTACAGGTGGGTGATCTAAGAGTGGGT
>JTEE01000031.1:1151411-1163815 GCA_002896455.3 Chlorella sp. ArM0029B
CGCCACCACCGCCGCCGCCACCACCGCCCTCACCCTCCCCGCCTCCACCACCGCCGCCGCCCTTGCCGCCGCCGCCGCTGCCGGTTGGCGGCTGCCAGGAAGGTGGACAGCCGCTTGTGGGAGACGAGCGGGCATGTGGCACGCTCTGCGTAGACTTGTCACAAACCCAGCCGCCCGGCACAATAGTTGACCCAATCACTTACCCAGGCACAATCGGCGGACTGTGCTGCAACTGCAACTTCACGCTGCCACAGCCTCCGCCGCCCTCGCCCTCCCCGCCGCCGCCCAGCCCCCCGCCGCCCGCACCAGGCAAGCGCAGTGCACCCGCAAGCTGTTGAGGGCACTTGCTTGCTGAGCCTGCAGTTTCTCCAGAGCTGGCTGGCAGGTTGTCACTCATGACCGCTTGGGTTTCAAGAACGCAGTTACCTCCTTCTGACAGTGCCAATGTCTGTATGCCCCGTGCAGAGACGGTTCCTGTGGCAGCTGCCCCCCAGCCGCCTGCCCCACCGCTGGTGAGTTACTGAGCCATGCATGGTGGTCTGATACGCAAGGTGCACCCTCTGTATTCTGTGTTCTATGTCGCCTGCTTTCTGACTCCATGCAATGTTCTCGTGCATTTTGAGAACGAGAAAGGCAGTGGGAAGGCAGGCACACAGACAGGCGTTGTCGTTGTGATGTGTCGCCTCGGCGCCCTCACCACCACGCCCGTCAAGTGTACAACCTTCTAAGCTTGCATGTATTTACATCCCCTCGTTGTGCAGCTCGTGAAGGGCATTACTCAGGTAGTACTCACCAATGCCAGCTTCCCCCTGACTTCCAGCGAGATCGACAGCACGCTGAGCGTGCTGGGCAGCCTGTCTGGCGCCAGCTGGACGTACCGCAGCCAGCAGCCCGCCACGCCCGACGGCGTACCGCAGATGCCGGCACCGTCATCTCCGCCGCCGTTGGGTGCGCTGCTGCCAGCCTTCCGTGCCTTTGTTATTGGGTGGTGCAACCTGCCTAGGGTGGCAAGACAGCCTGGCCGCACAACGTGTGGCACACGGCGAGGGACTGTTGTGGGGTGGCATCCTGATGCCTCTCGCCCACCACCGCCAAGCATTTGCATGCATTCGGCTGCAGTCGCATGTAGCAGTTGACGCACTCATGCCTCTGCCCAGCTTCGCATTCGTCCGTGCATGCATCCACCAGCTGCCAATCGCCGGCCCTTGCCGGTCCCCACACCCTTATGCCTGCTCTTACATTTGGCCCCGCCCTTGCCCCTTCCCTGCTGCAGCCACCCGCCGCCTGCTGCTCTCCAGCCGCCGGCTGCAACAGAGCACGGCTGACCTGTCAGCCAGCGCCTGTGAGAGCACTTCGCATGTGGCGGTGCCGGGCCTGCCTGCCTGCACGCAGCACTGTGCCAAGCTGGCCAACCAGCATGGGAGCCCTGTGCCTGGGGCGGTGCTGGAGCCGGAGCTTTATGAGGGTGAGTGAAAATAGGACCATCAGGCAGCAGTGGTAGCATCGAAACAACAGTGGTCGAAGATACCACTGCAGTGGTAGCAGCAGTGGTCGCAGCAGTGGTAGCAGCAGTGGTAGCAGCAGTGGTAGCAGCAGAACCACAGTGGTCGAAGACGCCAGCAGCAAAGAGATAGGACCGTAAGCAGCAGCGGTATCAGCTCAACAACAGTTGCCTGGGGCGGTACTAGAGTTGTGGTTTTGCATGGGAAACATCTGCGCCCTGCAGCAGCGGCGGAGGCGGCGCGGCAGCAGCCAGTGTGAGGCTGCGCATGCTGTGCATGGCATGCACGCTATGGTGAACGCCTCTGCCAGCCGGCTGCCAGCCACGCTGCTCCTTTTCCACCAGAACCCGCCCACCCAACCCACTCGCTGCCTGGCCACCCACCTGCCTTGCCCGGGTTGCAGGCACAAGTGGCAAGCGCTGCTGCAAGTGCAACTATGTGCGCCGATTCCCGCCCTTGCCCCCGCCTGGCGGCATGGTGGCAGCTACCAGCCAGGCGCCTGCTCCGCCCGCTGTGCCAGTCGGCAGCAGCAGCTGGTACCTACCCCCCGACCTGAATGCGCTCGTTCCTGCGGGGTCCAACGGGGTCTACATATTTGGTGCGTGCTGGCCATGCTGTGTTGATGCACGCTGGCCCTGCTGATGTGTGTTGCAGTCACCCCGCATAGTAAACCCTATTGGACCGGGACAGGGGACGGACAGGTTCCGCCGGACCGTAAGTGTACTGCTGTATGAACTTGGTGTTGTGTGACGAGGCATGCTGTGCCCCGCTCATTCATGGCGCCGTCGCTGGCGCCGCTGCTGCCCCTGTGCTCTTCACTCTCACCCTCCTTGCCCGGGTTATTGGCTTCACAGCTGACTTAGCAGGCCTGCCTCCCGGCTTGCGATGGACAGCACTGCCGCTTGACCGCCCGCCCGTCCCCGCTGCCTGCCGCCCGCATTACTTGCAGTTGACGCCCAGGTGCCTGCCGGCCAAGTCGAGCCAGTGGTGTCCTCCCTGTATGCTGCCGATGACGATGGGGCGCTCACACGCCAGATGCAGTCCGCAGGTGGGCTCGTTTTCTCAATCAATCAATTACATTTCAAGTCAGGGGGAGGCAGCGAAGGTCTCATGGAACAGGGTGGGGGGGTTCTGTGCCGATACCAAACCAGCTTGGTTGCATTGGTGCAGGCGGGGCAAATGGAGAAGGCAGGCACTGCGGTGACTAGCTCTGCCCCTCGGCGACTGCCACAAAATAAAACACACACACGCTTTTCTTGTCCTCCAATTTGGGATTTGAAAAATTTGGGATTTGAGAAGCAGCTGCAGGCCGCAGGTGGGGCTGAGATGAAGCCAGTATTATTTGGCAATACCATTTGGCAATACTATCAGGCAGTACACCCAGGGGGCCACCTGTGGCTGTCCTGCCCCTCTGCAGCTGTCCTGCCCCTCCGCTGCCTGCTCATCACACATGCCCGACTTGTTGACATCAATTGGTGCCCGCCTCAACTCCCGCACCAGGCCTTTCTCACCGCCTACCCTGCGCCCATCCCAATGAACCCACTCACAGCCCGACTGCACACCTGCTCACCTCCCTCTGCTGCCCGCAGGCGTGCCTGTGACCTCTGCCACAACGCTGTATGTGGGCACCGACACTCCGGTCTTTACGGGCCCCTCTGGCCAGCAGGATGGCGGCCAGGGCGGCTCCAAAACCAGCACTGGCATGCTGATTGGCATCGCCGTGGGGGTGGTGGCAGTGCTGGCGGCAGCAGCATGTGAGGCCCCTGGGGTGCTGCCGCTGGGTTGCGCCTTGCCTACATGCATGCATGCCTGACTGTTTGAGAGTGGAACCCCTCGCATGCTGCACCCTCGCTCGAACTGCTGTCCCCGCTGCTGCCTGCAATTTTGTTCTCATTGCCCCCCTTCCTCACCCCTCCTATGGGCTGCAGTCCTCATCTTCTTCCTCAGCCGGCGGCGGCGGCGGCGCCAGCAGGAAGCCACTCGCCGGTGGGCCTCTGAGCGGCGGTCGATCGAGGGCGCTGCTTCAGGTGCGTGGGAGGAGCGTGCACTGCCAGCGGGGAACCCTGAGTTTTGCTTTTTTATAATGCTAGTACGACGCAACGGTGGGCGCTGCACTAGGTGCATGGGATGAGCGCACTTACAATCACCTCCTGGTGGTGACGGTTGGAGTGTCAGCGTTGATAGCATGGCAGTTTGTAGCCGCATGCTCTAGTCCACTGAGCTACAAGCCCTTCAAATCATTGCCAGCGGGGCAAGCAGGGCTGTGGGGAGCCGAGCGCTTGGCAGTACACAGTTAAACAGCTCAGGCTGTTGAGTGTCTAGTCTACTTTGCAGTCTGTGCTCAGTCTGACCCCATCCTGTGTGCGTGAATTCCTGACTGACACCGTTGGATATGCATGCCTCTGCCTCTCGTGCGGTGCAGGCGCTGCCGGCGGCACACGCAGCGGGGCAGCAAGCCGAGCGGCCAGCGAGCCTCCGAGCCGAGCCGGATCTGCACAGAGCGGCGGCCTCAGCTTGGGACAGAGCCAGAGCGGGCCTGCGCAGCTGTCCCGCCTTGCATCCGGCAGCGCGCCGGGCACTGACGCCAATGTGAGTGTGTGGGGCAAGAGGGGCGACAGGGCCTGCATGCAGCTTGCCGTGATACTGCTGTGTTGTGTTGCTGCTTCGGTGTCGGGCGTTGTGTTGTGTCGTGTGTGGCAGCGTGGGGGCGGCCGGTGGGTGTGTTGCAGTGTGAGGGCAGCTGGACGAGGGGATTGGTGCGCCTCCTTGCAGGCAGGCGGTCCCAAGCTTCCCCCATTTGTTGGATAGTTCATTAAACATGATTTCAATTAGTTAATATATATTATTATTACAAATTCAATTGGTATATCATTATTACAAAATATTATAGTACAAATTGTTCAAGAAGCTAGGGTGCCTCTGCTGATCCCTCACGGGGTTTGAGCCCGTTTGATTTCCTTACTACCATTTCCCCCCCCGACCAACCAGCATCATGCCAATTCCTGCCTCCCTTGCAGGCTGCTGCCCCCTCCCAGCCAGCGCCTGCCCAGGAGCCTGGTGCGTGGGAAGCAAAGATGAGGGCGCGTCTGGGATTGGACAGATAGAATTGAAACTGCACGGCTGCCAGCCAGGCTGACCAGGCTGCACAGGCGCCCCCCAACACAGCCACTTGACCAACCCATGCAACCCTGACTACCTCGCCTCCCCATTATGATCACTTTTTCGACCCTCTTAATTCCTGATCTCTCCTCGCCTCCTGCGACTGTGCTCCTCTGCCCGCGTGTACTTGCGCCCGTTGGGCCGCTCGTGGTCGCCGCCTTTGCGTGCTGCCACCTGGCGAGGGCCCTCGTTTTCGACAAATGCATGCATCCATTCCCAATGACTGCGCTGTAACACGCGCAGCAGCCGGTCTTACCAGTTGCCGACTGGTCAGGCAAAGTCCCACCCCCAGAACCTGACATCCCATTCTCAGAAGTCAACATGCTGGCCCACTCTAAGGGCACCAGACGAGCTTGCAGGGCCCGCAGCTGCAGCAGCAGCAGCAGCAGGATGCCACGACTCAGCAGCAGCAGCATTATGCCACGACTCGTCCACATGTTCCAAGTGCCAGCCTGGCGTGGTGGCCTCGCGGGCAGGCAGGCGCAGGAGGCAGTGAGGGTCACTGCTGAGCTGGCATGCGTGCCATACGAGATCCCCTGCCTGCCTCTACAGTCTGCGTGCATCGCACCTCTTCTGCAGCTGATGTGTCTGTGGCTTCGGCCCATGCCCCTGCGGCAACCCCAGCTCTTGCACCCACCTCTAACAGCGAGCAGCTCACTCGGCATGCTAATGCAGCCGGGGGGGAGGACCCGCCGCTGCGGCAACGGTGATGTATGCAGCACAGGCAGCCCAGTCTTCGGCACCCCTGCTGCCAGCCCTGCAGCTGCTGGCGATGCCCCCTTGGAGGGTGGCAGCGCTGCTTGCAATTTGGGCCGCTCACCTGCTTCTGGAGCATTCGATACAGCCTCGCTCAGTCAACTGATGTGCTCTCGTGTGACGCCATGGCGTTGACTGTCAGTTGAATCGCTGCCTCCAGCAGCTGTCAAATCATGGTGGCTGCCCGTCAGTGCGCTATTTGAATCCATGTGAAGTGTATGTAACATAAGCTCAGATGGCGCCCTCCCGCACACCCCTTGCACGCTCTCCCGCTGCACGCTCTCCCAGTGTGGCAGCGCTGGGCGGCACACCCCAACCGTAGGTGCCAACCCCTTGCCACATGCGGTGGGTCGGCGCCGGGCGCTTGGTAGATTCATTTTGGTGTCCAAAAGCAAACGAAGTCGATTGCCGACTGAGAATGGTCTCCTTCACAAACCAGCACATTTTTCGGCAGCGGGGTGGAAAGTCGGAAATCTGCGAATGACTTCAACGGCCTCGCGGGGTTTAGAAGCGCCTGCTGACACCTTACGAGCCCTGCTTGAGACAAGCGCAGCTCGACTTGCCTAGGAGCGCCGCATCTGGTCAGCCGAGCCAGCCCTCCGTGGGGTCTTCAGGTGCGCCGCGTGGGGCTCTGGGAGGTACAATTGACCGACGTGGGGCATGTCCACAGCTCCGCAGGGGGGCTGAGCAGCAACGCCGCAACGCGTCATGAATTCAGATTGGGGTAGAGAGGATTGGTTCCCCGGCGTGGCACGCGATGGGTGCACCGACGAGCATTTGTGCGGCTCCTGCCGCCGCCGCCCAGGCGGATGAGCTCGGGGGGCAGGTAGGTGGCTCCTGCCGCCGCCGCCGCTGCCCACCGCCGCCGACGGCCAGCACTTGCTTGCTCACAGACATCACACTGCGTGCTACACCCCACCACGTTTCCTCCTGCAGGTTTCCTTGCTCTTGCGGCCATGGCTGTGCATCTCCAGCGGCGATCGCTGCTGGCACCGCTGCTGCTTGTGCTGCTGGCAGCGGCGGCAATCCACGTGGTTGCGGCGGCTGAGGGCGACGACGCGGCACCCAGCCCACCGCCGAGGCCCCCCAAGGCCCCTAGGCCCCCCAGGCCCCCGCCCAACCCCTCCAAGGAAGCTAAGTCTCCCCAACCGGAAGATAGGAACCAGCCACCTTCTGAGTCACCGCCAGCAGACCGCCCGCAGCAGCCCGCCCCGGCTCCCACCCCAGACCCCTCCCCCCCGCCAGAGCCCGAACCAACGGCCTCGCCGCCGGCTGCAGCACCGCTGGAGTCTCCCCCCCCGCCGCCGCCACCGGTGGATACCACGGTGCTCAAACTGATTCTGCAGATCACTGGGGCGCCCCTCGAGCTCACTACAGAGCAACAGCAGGTGCGCCGGCGGAATTTCAGTTTGCTGTGCATCTTGTTCTCCGCAACGAAACTTGCGACGAAGATTGATCGTTGCCTGCACCCGCTTGCGGTGCAGCAGGCCAGCTTCCCAGAGCACCGACCCAGCTTGCGTGGGTTGCCTCTCCGCCTCAGCTTCGGTGCTGTGCATGCCAGCTTCGGTGCTGTCCACTTATGCCTATTGCTGCTGCAGTGGAGCCTGTCGCCTGCCGCTCGCCGCCCGCTGCCCGCTGACTCGCTCTCCCTGTCTGCTTGCCTGCCCGGTGGGCTTCCTCCGCAGAGCGTGGCCAACGTTCTTTCCAGCTTCGTAGTCCCCTTCACGTACACGATCCGGTCCCAGCGCCCTGCAGCTCCGGGCATCTCCCCTGATCCCACTGCAAAGACTGTTATTCCCGACCATGCACCTGCGCTCAGCCCACCGCCGGCGGAGGCGCCAACACAGCAGGCAGAGCAAGGCGGCGGCAACAACGGCGGTGGCGGCGGGGCGGCAAACAACCAGGAGCAGGGCGGCAACACCAACAGGAATGGAGGCAACAGGAACCGGCAGCGGCAGGAGGAGGCGGCGGCGGCGGCGGCGGCGGCNGTGGGCGGCTGCCAATACAGGTGGTGGGTCCATGGCTGGCCGCTGCAATCTATAGCAACCCCAGTGGCTGTCCTGGCCGGCTGGGTGAGGGGTGAGAGCGCTGGCAGCAGCCTGCATGCCTTTTGTGGCAGACATCACAGGTGGGCGGATGGCCCTGCATGCATGCCTCCTTGATACGCGAACGGGTAGGCAACCTCTGGCTGACTTGGAAAAAAGTATCACCCTCTTGTGGCTGACTTTGTTTCCTGTATGAGGGACGGGCCTCTGGAGGCAATGTGCATGCCTACCTGGGTGACTCATTCGTGGCATATGTGGGGGCTTGCGTGTCTGTTCCCTCGGCATCATGCTTGTGTGCTTGTGCAGCAGCAGCAGCAGGAGCAGGGGCCGCCTGCACAGCACAGCACAGCACAGCGCAGCACAGCACAGCGCAGCACAGCCAGCCTGCCCTGCCAACTGTTGCTCACCGGTGCCCCCGGTCCACTGCTGCCTCTCCCCTTCTTGAAGAGGATGATCTGACTACGCACGTGCCCCCTGGAAGCATCGATGTGTGCACCATGATTTTCGTGCTGTCAGCGGTGGGTCCTGACGCCATGCCGCGCGCGCTGCGCGCCGTGGCGCGCACGCTGCGCCCGGGCGGCCAGCTGCTGTTCCGGTGAGCGCGCGGGGCGGGGGGCGAGGGAGGCGGGGGCTGGAAGGGGCAGGCAGGCGTGCAGGCAATGTGAAGCACGGGCATTGTAGTCGCAATGCCGTGCTGCTGTGGTGCTGCTGTGGTGCTGCTGTGGCCCTGCTGTGGTGCTGCTGTGGTGCTGCTGTGGTGCTAACCGACACCCGACCCCACGTGCTCCATGCTGTGGCATGCTGTGGCATGCTGGGGTATGCAACGTGCTTCGCTGTGCTGTGCTGTGTTGTGGTCTGGCTGGCTGCAGGGACTATGCAGCGGGTGACCTGGCGGAAAGCCGGCTGGCGGGTGAGGGTCGGCAGCAGCGCCTGGCCGACAGCTGCTACGTGCGGTGGGATGGCACGCTGGCATACTATTTCACACAGGTGCGCAGTGTAGGGTTTGAGGTTTAGGGTTTGGCGGACTAGCTGGCTGGCTGGTTGGCTGGCTGTGCTGCCTCTGCTGGCTAGCTAGTTGGCCGACAGTCCTGGGTCTGCTGGCTGGCTGCTGGCTGGCTGGCTGGTTGGGTGGCGGGCAGCAGCACAAGGAGCTGTATGTCGGCATGCGTGCCAATGTTTGGGTGGCGAGCCACGTACCACAGCAGGGCAGCTGCCTAGGGGTGTGTATAACGCTGCATCCTGGCCCTCCAGCAGCACTCCTTGCCCCTCCGCCGGCGCACGCCGCGGCGCGCCGCCCCTCTAACCGCTGCTGCACCACTGGTGGCTTGCCGAGAGGGCAGGGCAGCTCACACAGCTCCCAACTGTGCAGCACTGATATACATGTGAATTCAAACACTCAAAGCTGTCCGTCAAATCACGTTCTTGATGATTTGCTCGCGCAGGACGGCCTGCGGCGTCTGTTCGAGTCGCAAGGCTTCCGCTGCGAAAGCTCTCGTGAGATGGAGATGGTGCGAGAGAACAGGAAGAAAGGGGAGCAGATGGACCGCCGCTTCATTCAAGCAGTGTTCACATACACCGGTACCCCTCCCTCTGGCGGGCAGGCTAGCAGCAGCGCGAGCGGCGGCGATCCCAGCGCCACACCCGGGTTGGAGGCTGGCGGGGGCAGCGGCGGCGGCAGTGCCTGCGGAGGGGCAGGTGGGGCGGATGAGCGGCAGGCGCAGGGTGCGGCGCAGCAGCAGCACCAGCAACAGCAGCAGCGGCAGCAACAGCAGCAGCGGCAGCAGCAGCAGCAGCGGCAGCAGCAGCAGCAGCGGCAGCAGCAGCAGCAGGGGGAGGAGGAATTGGATGATGTGCGGCTTTTGCTGGGCGGGGCGCCGCTGCTGCTGTGGTGCCGGGCGACGCCGGCTGACAGTGCGGCAGCGGCGGCAGCGGCGGCCCATCGGGCTGCAGCAGAGCTGCTGGCAGCGGCGGTGCTGCAGTGCCCAGCGCTCTTTCTAGGTGCAGATGTTCTGGATCTGTGCAGCTGGGATGCACCCTTAGGTGCATTGGCAGCGCTGAGGTGGTGCCGTCGTGCTCTGGCGGTCGGCGCCAGCGCGCACGCCGCTCGCCTGCTGCAGCGCAACGCCCAGCGCAACGGACCTCTGTTCATCATTGAACGCCTTCGAGTGGCGCAATTGTCCTGGGATCAGGGTCACGAGCCACGGGATGGAGACTTGCAGCAGAAGCAGCAGCAGGACGGCGGGTTGCAGCAGCAGCAGCAGCAGGTGCAGCGCGCTTTTCCCGCCGGCTTTCATGCCGTGCTGGCAGCCGCACCGGCCGCCGGCGGTGGCGCGTCCCTGCAGCGCCTGCTCAGCTGCGCCGCCGCTCTGTTGGCACGCCAGCCTTGCGCTAGGGTGCTGCTGTGCGCTGGCGATGAAGCTCAGGTGCAGCAAGCGGCGGCAGTGGCAGGCCTGCAAGAGGCATCGCTGCCTGAGGGGCTGGCGGCGGCAGCGGCGGCAGCGGCGGCAAACGGAATGCGCCTCCTCTGCCTGCAGCATACCTGCATCCTATGAGGCTTCTTGCACATTTGGTCATGGTTTGAGTTGTACTTGTAACAAACGACTGCCCTCCAACCAGATGTATTATAATATGGTACGATATGGTACGATATGCTGATGCCCAGATGCCTGGCCAGCACCCCACCACCACCACCAGCACACACAACCCCCGCTGGCACCCCCTCTCCCCCCCCGCTCGCCACCACCGCCGCAACTGCCAGGTCAGCTATGTTTTTTTTTTTGTGTGTGTGCTCGCCATTCTGCACCCAAGGATGTGCTTGTATGTGTGCTCGTCACTCTGCACCCAAGCATGTGCTTGTATGTGTGCTCGCCATCCTGCGCCTAAGGATGCAGTCGCCTCGATGCATGACCTCTGCATCACATCATGCTCCCCTCCCCGGCATCAGGCGGCTCCTCATCTGCTAGCTATCCTGCCTTCTTGTCTCTCCTCTACGTCACTCAACACTCGAGCTTCCATCTTTTCCCGGGGCCTTGTCCCCTGCTGCAGCTACTCGGAGGCTGTTGCTGGGAGGACCCCATCTGCATGAAGAGCAGGCTGGCAGCGCCATTCGCAGGCGGATGCAGGCTACACCGCAAGCAGTCGTGCCGGCGCTGCCACCCATGCTGATGCTCACCTGATGCTGTTGCCTGCCTCCGCTGCGCTGCAGCCGACTCCCTGGTCCCGTCCAGCCAAGTGGCTGCGGTGGTAGCTGTCATGAAGCTGGCCTCCATCAATGGCAGCAGGTCTGTTGAGCGATCGCCCTTGTTCCGCACAAAGTCTGATTGCCATTCTGCCTGTCCCATGGCGTTTGCATGCGTTGGCCTGCTGCTGCAAAACTAGCTGAAGCAGGCATGCAACTGAGCTCTGCATACATCACGCGAGCAAGGCAGGGCTAGACTAGACTGCAGCTGCAGGACGCGCCCTCACACCCACTTGCTGCTCCACCCCCTTGCCCGCCCGCTCCTTCCCGCCTGCCTGCCTGCCTGCCTGCCTGCCTGCCTGCAGGCGTTGCATTCGACTCTGCCAGCGTCCTGTATGTGGGCACAGACACCCCCAACTTCAATTCGTCTTCTGCTGCTGATGGCCAAGGCGGCACTTCAGAGGCAGGCGGCGGCGGGCCCAATGTGGGCCTGATAGTTGGACTGAGCGTGGGAGGAGCAGTGCTGCTGGCTATCGTAGCAGGCGCGCTTGCTAGCTAAGGGTATGCCTTGAGTGTAACTGCTGTATCGCTTCTTTAGGGGAAGGCATCCTTGCAGCACAGATGAGCATTGTGCCTATGCTGAGCGATGTGCTGGCTGCTTGACAGCTGTGTCTTGCCCGGTATCACACTGCCGGGCAAGACACAGCAGGGCCAGACGGGTGGCGGCCAGGTGGGCGGGGGATTGCACACGACAGGAACACCGTTACAGGCAACAGGTGCCCCATAAGCACAGAGTCCTGCCTTGTGGCCTTTCTGGGGTGCAGTGCTCATCTTCTTCTTGCGGAGGACGTCACGGGCTAGAGCCATGCAAACCCAGCCGGCCGCAGCAAGGGAAGCCCCATAGGTCTTGTCGCTGCAAGCGGGTGCCTCTTGAGCGGCACTGGCAGGGCTGTCGTCTGATTTTGCTAGCTAATCATGTCGCGCCTTGTTAAGCCATGCGTTATCATGAACGACATGTAATCGACGACATTCCAAGCACGCTGCAGCGCAGCTGCCGCACAGGGCGGCCTCCCGCCACAGCGGCAGTGCTCGGCACAGCGTGCTGGCACACATGCGCCGTGGTTCACTTGTAAACTCGCCTGGTGCCCGGTTTTCAAAACTGAAAGGTGATAGGGAGGGCTGTAGAGACATGCTGCCACGCCATGTGGGCCTTTCAAGAGGGGGCGCGCAGGCACTTGCAGTGGGTCAGTATATCGAAATTGGGCCCGGAGACAACGAAGAACGCGGGGCTGCGTGCGCGGCTCCTGCCCGACCAGTCACTCTCGCTCTTCCTCCAGGAGCAGCGCTCGCTCAGCTGGAAACACCGCATTTGCCGACTGCATCCCCAATGACTGCAGGGTGAGGAGCAGCCCACATGTCGCCCCGTAGCCCTGGGAAAGTTTGCCGCCGCCGGCTGGTGCCGCCGCCAGCGCGGGCGGCAGCGCTGCTCCTGCTATCGTGCGCGCTGCTGCTGGCACTTCCGCAGGCAGCAGCCCAGGGGGGATGCAAAGCCGGTGATACGCAAGCTGCCAGCGAACAGCTGTGCACCAAGTACTGCACAGATACGGCGGCGGTTGGCGAGCTAGCAGAGCCTGTGACATATCTGGGCAGTGGCCCACTGCTCTGCTGCGACTGCAACTTCAAAATTGCGCCATCACCCCCGCCGCCCCCGCCGCCCAGTCCACCCGCACCACCGCAGCCGCCCACGCCACCGCCAGCGCCGCC
>JTEE01000031.1:1172910-1189352 GCA_002896455.3 Chlorella sp. ArM0029B
CGGCGGGCGGCGGCAACCGGCGGCGCAGCGTGCGGCGGCAGCTGCTGCATGTCGGGGCTGCAGGGGCCATGCTGCAGCATGCATCACGTGGCCTCCTGGAGTCTTTCTGCTCGAAGAACCATGAAACTGTGGTGGCTGATCAGAACGAGTGCAATGGTGGGTGGGCTGCCACACGCTTGTGCCTGCGAAAAGCGGGCTCCGTTTGTGCTGATGTGGCATGCGGTGTGGGGGCAGAGTGCTGCCCTGTCTTGCTGCCAGCATCCCTGTGCCAGGTGGCCCGCCGGGCATCTCGAGAGATCCTCTTGATGCCAACACGCTCATCTGTGCATCCCGGCCCTATAGCGTAGTGCGAGCACCCGCAGAAGGCAGCGAGCCAGCCACTTGCGTGTGCATGCTGGCCTAACATGATGACTGAAGCAATGACCCTTTCCATTGCAGCCGTGTGCGACAAGAAGATTGCGGGCAAGAATCACACATCGTACCCCGACACAGAATTCGATGGCTCGGGCACTCTCCTGTGCTGCAGCTGCCAGTGAGCACCAGAATTTTCGCGTTGACTGCCACCGTGTCATGTCCTTGCTTGCTGGATGTTCACCCCACAGCCTGGGCACCGCCTACTGCCGCAACCGCCAATGAGCTGCTTCTCTGAACAAGGGGCAGCCGTTCTGCCGGAGCAGCATTGGTCGGTGCATGCCCGGGGTTTGTGGGCGGCGTCATCCGGGCGTGGGGTGGTGGAATCGCTTGCTTTCCAGCTTCACCCGCCCGGCAGGCAGCACATGCCCTTGATGCTGGGGGTGCAGCGCTGTGCGCCGCTGTGCTTGCAGGGCGGGCGAGCAGACAGGCTGCGTGTTTGTCAGCGGATGGCGTGCACTCGTGTATCTGCTACCATCTGCGGCATGCCCCTCCCCACCCGCGTGTTCTTGCCCTGCGCCTCTTGGTGCCGTGCAGCATTCAAAAGGGCGCGCTGCTTCCCGAGACCCCGGCAGCGCCTGTTGACATTGCTACCCGCGCCACCGAAGAGGGCAGCAAGGACTGGTTTCCCTCAAAAGGCGGCATTGTGCCCTCCGGCGCCGGTGCGGCCCTGCCTGCCTGCCTGCCTGCCTGCCTGCCTGCCCACTTGCCAGGACTGCCCACAACGGGCGCCCATGACGTCCTGTTGTGCAGCCGGTCCGCTTGCGCCAAGCCAGCTGTCTGCAGCAGGGGGGCAGTGTGGCGGGCACATGCGGGCACATGCGTTGGCGGCACCTTTGCGTGCCTCCCAGCAGCGGAGTGCGCAAGCACCGACCGGTGCATCCTTACCTCAGCAAGCACCCGCCCCTCAAAAACCCTGCCTGTGCTTCCCTCGTTGTGCTGCCGCTGGAGGCACCCACGACCTCGCCACCTGCTCGTCTGCTGCGTGCTGCACGCTCATTGCACGCGTGATGGCCCTGCTGGCTTTCAGCACGGCTTGTACTGCGCCCTCTGCTGCAGACGGTGTGTTTGTGTATGCCGACTGCACTCTGCCCCCTGACCAAGTGGAGGCGGCCCAAAGGAAAATGAAAACAAACAAGGACAACGGGGAGCTGTGCAGGGAACTGGCAAGCAGCGGAGGTGAGCGTGCTGTTGGGTCTGGAGAGGCCTGGCCTGGCCAGCCTGGACTGCCAGGTCAGCGGGCAGGCTGGCTTGTGCCTGGGCATCCACCACGTGCAGGAGGGGCTGGCGCAGTAAAGCCAAGGAGGGCCGGGCCCGCATGATTCATTTTGTGTCATTCAGCTCGTGGTGCTACATTCTGTTACAGCAAGGTGCCCTGCCTGCCACGCCGTGCTTTTAAGCGCCGGGAGGCCCCCAGCAAGCCATGTGTCGCGCTGCTTTGTGGTGCCTGCAATCCAACGGTGCCTCCTCCCCTCCCTGCCTCCTCACCTCCCTGCAGTGTCCTGCGACTCAACTGCCCTCCGCTTCCATAACACCGGAAAATTGGAGATTGCAGCCGAGGTTCTCGGCGGCGCCTCAGCCAACGCCAGCGGCGGCAGCAGCGGCCTCAGCACCGGCGTGATTGTCGGGATTGCGGTCGGCGGCGCCGCCCTCCTGGTAGCCGTCGTCGTTGGTGCGCACGCTGCTGCTGCTGCTGCTGCGTGCCGCTGCCGCTGCCGCTGCTACCGACGCTGCCGGCGTTGCCGCTGCGTCCGCTGCCATGCTGCCGCTGCTGTTGCTGCTTCCGCAGCTGCTGGTACCTGCCCCTGCCGCTGCCCCTGCCCCTGCCGCTGCCACTGCTGCCGCTGTCGCTGTTGTGTTCGCCCCATACAGACTCCAAGCAAACCTGCCAGCGCTCCACAAGCATGCGCTGCTGCTCATGCGGATGGCCAAATGGGCGTGCTGTGCATGCCGTGCAAACTTGGGGAGCCCACCACCTGCAAGCCTACTGCCTCGCGCAAGCCCAGCCGCTGCTGTGCCTGAGCTGCCGTACCCTGCCGGTCCAGCTCGAATGCACACAGGCACAGACACAGGCACACACTGCATACATCACCCACCCCTCCTCCCACCCTGCCCCTTCCTTCCCTTCCAACCCTGCCTCCCCCTTCCCACCCTGCGCCATCCTTATCCCTGCCCCTGCCTCCCGCCCTTTCTGCTCTGCCCCTGCAGCAATCTCCGTGTTTGTGTCGTGCCGCCGGGAGCGGGTTATCACCAGCGCTGCCAAGCAGCGCACCACGGCCCGCCGGGGAGATTCCGCGCAGGAGCCAGAGTCCAAGTGGCGACAGATGTACAGCGTGCGCATGCAGGTGGGGCGGCCGCCTGCTCATATTTATCGAGCTGCTGGTGCTGCCGCTGCTGGTGCTGCCGCTGCTGGTGCTGCCTTTGTCGCTGCTGCTGCCTCCGCCGCCGCTGCTGCTGCTGCCGCCGCCGCTGCTGCTGCTGCCTCTGTAGCAGCTGCTGCCTCCGCCGCCGCTGCTGCTGCTGCCGCCGCCGCAGCAGCTCTTTGCGCTTACCACATGTTGGTACCACCTCCCCTGCCCACCACCCTGCTGCCTCCTGCACCATCCGCTGCACACCTCCCCGCCCCGGCTGCTGCCGCCACCTCGCTGTCGCCTGTGCAGGACAGCATGCGGCGGACAGAGGAGACGACTGCGCGGCAGCAGGCGGCCAGCAGCGGCCCCTCCTTTCTGGAGCTGCAGGAGCGCCAGCTGTCTGATCAGGCCGCCAGCCCTCAACGCTCCTTCAGCAGCAAAAAGAGCTGTGAGTGTTTGCAGTTCAAGGTCACACTATCCTCTCAGCCAGCCGCTGTCCGTGTTGGTTGCTTGCCAGGGTGAACTGACTCCCAGGAGTGCAGCTGTCGGACTGTGTGTGTGTTTGCAGGGACGGGGGCGGCCCTGCCAGGGGTGCCGCCAGTCCTGCGGTTTGCCCAACAAGGCCTGCTGCTGCCCCTGCCTCTCGCTGGGCTCGGACGGCCTAGTGACATGTGAGATGAGCCTTCCGTGCGTCCTCCCCTCCCTTGCAGTCGGCCGCGGCACACCGGCGGCCGAGGTTGGCCTTGGACGGGAAGAGAGCCCTGACCACAGGTGAACCTCGTGCTGCTGCAGCTTCCTTTCCTGCTGGGCAGCCGCCTGGCGTGCGCTGGGCAGGCGGTGCACAGCAAAGTGGTATGTGTGCACTGGCTAGAGTTGGCTGAGGGAGGGCAGAAGGCTATGTGAGTAGTGCGCGCCTGCCGGTGGGGAGTTGCACGAGGCAGCTAGCTCCCGAGGCACTCTCGTGATGCGTGCAAGGTGCAGTTGCGTGGTGGTGCATGGCGCAGTAGCATGCTGCAGCTGGCTCCCAAAGGGGCTAGCCACACCTCACGCTGGGCTCTTTCTGACTGAATGATTGACCAAATGATTGATCGACTCACTGCCTGATTTGTGTGCCGCCGGCCCCCTCAACCTTGCCTGTGTTTGTCCCCCTGCCTGCTCCCCCGGGTGCAGCCTCATGACGGGCAGCGAGCTTTCCTCCCCGTCGCCCCCGGTCGCTGCCAAGCCAGGCCGCACTCGGAGCCTCAAAAAGCTCTTTGGAGGCAGCGGGAAGAGCTGAGCAGTGGCAGTCTTGGCGGTGGGCCGACGGCCCAGGCGGTACCGCCACGGCAACTCATCCTTGCATTATACTGTTCGCACATGCACATGCCGCCGCGTGCCCGACGTGGCGACTGTTTTATTACCCATCTGTCCCTGCATGATTTATTCCCCTGCCAGGCTGCCTCGCTGTGCCGAGGCGCTGCTGCCATGGCGGTGCCTCTCGCTGCCGCTGCCCCCCCATGGGCCCAGCATGGCAGGGAGGGCCTGTGCCCGCTGTGTACTACGCATAACATATGATTATCTTATTTCCTGCTGCTTTCGTTGGCCCCTGTTCACCCTGTGTAAAGAGACAACCCAAATGTGCGGGGCGACGGCGGTCCCTGCCGCGGCATGGTCGACATACATGGTGCCAGCATCTCCAAAGCATCTCCCAAGCTGGCAGAACTTCACAACCGTCTGCATCCTCCAACGGCGTCCCCGTCATCGTAATCAGACTAGCAAGCAGAGTGCGTGCAGTTGGTGCTGGCACTTGAGCGGCGGCGCTCTTTTTTTAAAAGAAGGCTTTTCCCAGTGTGCTTGTCCACAAACATTTCGCAAATCTAGAGCGGTCCATCCACGCTTTGTGGTCCTACTGGGGGTGCCACAAACCTCCGCTCAAATGGTCGGTGTGAAGAAGGACCGGCAAGAGGAGGCGGTTGTGGACGTGGAGGCCGGGCGACGCTTGGAGAGCGACGACAATCAGCGCAGCATTGAAGTTGGGCCTTCACTGACGCACCGCCACCCTGCCGCCGCCGCCGCCAACGGCAGCACCCCTGCCGCCGGCACCCAGGTAGGAAGCTGGTTCTTCGCCCATTGTCCTTTGCCTGATAGCACTTGATCGGGAAGGAGGAGAGGAGGATACGAGCAAGCTCGGCCCCGTGAGGCCTACCCCAGGCATGTTGACGAGGCCCATGCACTGTGGAACTGTTGTAGCCTCTCCCCTGCCCATCATTCTGACAGCCTCCCGCCTCCCTCCGCTGCCCCACATCCACCCCAACAGGACCCCATGGGCGCGCCAGATGCGGGCGCCAGCGGCAGCAGCGGCAGCGAGAAGGCGGGGGAGGCAGGGGCCAGCGAGGAGGCCAAAGAGGAGGCTGTTGTGATCAACCCAGCCACGTATCGGGAGATTGCCAAGCACTTTGGAGTGCTGGGATTCACCGCATTCGGAGGGCCTGCCGCACACGTCGGTGAGGGGGCAGGCTTGTGGGGGAGTGGGAGKGGGTGGGTGGGCGGGCAGGCAGGCTGGCAGCTGCGCGCTGGCACATGCTACTCTGTGTGGCCATGCACCCAGCTACCGAGCCAAAGGCTAGCTGCGGGGTGGTGGCGGCATGGCCGGGGGCAAGGCGGGGTCGGTCAAGGTTTTACTAACAAGCAGCTGGCAGCGCCTGGCTGTTTGAAAAGCCTGCCTTATGCCTGTCAGCTGGCAAAGCTGTGTTAGCTCCCGTGTACTAACTTTCCCACGCCGCCCTCCGATGCCCCCTGCACCCACCTGCCACCACTACCACCGCCACCGCCACCCATCACCATCACCCTGCAGCCATGTTCCAAAAGGTAAGCAGTGCACCGGGCTCCTGTGCATCGCCGAGTGCCTGTTGTTCTGCCAGCTCGTGCCGGCAGCAGTGTGGGTGCTGACGTGGCCGAGGGGTGCATCCCCTTCCCCGCCGCCCCCACACGCCCCTCCCTCCTGTTGCGTGCACCTACCTGTGCATGAGCAGCTGCACAGCTGTAATTGTGTGTGTGTGTGTGTGCGCGTGTGTCTGCGGTCGCAAAAGTTGTCAAGGGCTGCGGGTGGCCCCTCCGCCCCTCCTCACCCCTCCCCTGCTGCTCGCTCGGGGCCTGCCTGCAGCTCTCTTTGTAAACACTCCCGCCCCCTCCTCACCCCTCTTCCTCTCTCCCTTGCCCGCCCTGCAGCTGTTTGTCGACAAGCTGCGGTGGTGCACCTACGTCGTGTTCACGGAACTTCTCATGCTGGGGCAGTGCATGCCAGGTGGGTGCTGCAACAAGCTCTTTGCACTGTTTTTTTTTGTCCGGTTGGGTGCTGCGCAAAGGTAGCGTGGTATGGTGGTCAGCGCTGCTCTCGTCCTGGGGCAGGGCGGGCCAGGCGGGTGCGGCGCACCAAAGTTGCGTGAGAATCGTGCAAGCCCCACCTCCACCCGGATGGGCTTTGCCATCGGCGCCAGATCTTCAGCTACCTTTCCATCATTGCACCCTCTTCTCTGTAACCGGGATCGCTGCTCGCTCCTCCCTGTGTTTCACATCCCTCTGCAGGCCCCACCTCCACCTGGATAAGCCTTGCCATCGGCGTCCTGAAGCGTCCTTATTTGCGCCCTACCTCTCTGCATCCTTTGCATCCTTGACGTCATTGTTTTTTCTTCTTGGTGCACTTCTTGCAGGCCCCACCTCCACCCAGATGGGCTTTGCCATCGCCGGCCTGTGCTGTCCTTTCTATCCTTGCACCCTTTCTCTCTGCATTCTTTGCATCCTTGAATGTCATGTCTTTCTTCTTGGTGCACCTCCTGCAGGCCCCACCTCCACCCAGATGGGCTTTGCCATCGGTGTCCTGAAAAAGGGGCTGTCCGGAGGCCTGCTGTCGGGCGCCCTGTTCCAGGGTCCGGGGCTGGTGGCGCTGGCCATCCTAGGTTGGGTGGCGTCCAAGGTTCTGGACGACCCGCCTGAGTGGCTGGAGGGGGTGGTGGCAGGCAAGTGGGGGGGGGAAGAGGGGCGTTGAATTCCAGTTTCAGGGGATGTGTCCCTGGGAGCAGGCGTCCAAGGGTGGAGTGTATGCAGACAAGGATTAAAAGCGACTGCTTGGGGCTCAGCCAGCTGTCGCGTTCTAACTGGGCCTGCCGGCGGGGCTGCCGGCGCCCCCGCTGTGCCTGCTGTGGTCATGCCTGCCGCGACCGCAGCTTGCTCCACATGCCGGCATGCACTGCAATGCTTGCATCCCCTGCCACACCCCGGCCTCCCTTTGTCCCACACAAACCTCCCTCCCTCACCCCTGCTTCCGCCCACCGCTTGCCTTCCCTTGCCCCCCGCCTGCCGTGCAGGCCTGGCAGCAGCGGGTATCGCGCTCGTTGCCAGCGCCTCGCTGGCGCTGGTGCGCAACATCTGCAAGGGGCGCCTGCTGCAGGTGCTGTGCACGGGCGCTGCGGTGGTGGCCTTCTACTGGCCCAAGCCTTGGACCTTCCCCTCCCTCATCGTCATCGGAGGCCTGGTCACTTTGGTGGCCAAGCGGAAGGACGTGATTCAGGTGAGCCTGCTGTTGTGGTGACGTGGCAACAGCATTTTACTTAGAATGGCAGGTTGCCACTTACAGAGGTGCATGTTTGAGTGGAAAGCGGGGGCGAAACAGCTGCCCCTGCCTGGTTTCAGAGTGCCGTCAACATGAGTTTGAGTGTTTGTTTGAGATGTTTGTTTGTTTGTCCGACATGGGCAATGGGTTGTTTGTACCCTTGCTTTGAGTTTGAGTTTGAGTTCGACTGTACCCTTGCTCCACAGGTTTCTGAGATGAATGCGGGGGTGGAGCGGCTGGGATTCAACAAGCTTGGGGGCGGCATTATGCTGACTGGATGGATCGTCATCCTCGTGGTGGTGCTGGTGCTGGTGAGTTCTGAGAGAGTGCGGGGTGTGGCAGTGTCTGACAGAGGGCGGGGTGTCGTGGACTTCGGTGGTGCTGGTGCTGGTGAGTCGGCAGGGAAGACGAGGGGTCACGGAGCCTGCTCGGCTTCCCGCTCCACGAGTCGTTGGCCATGCGGGCGGGGTGCGACAGAGCCTCCTCGCCTTCTCCCTGCCTGCACCACGGTGCGCCGCGCTGTGCTGCGCCGTGCTGTGCGTGCTGCCGCTGCCCCGCTGGCGTGTGCCGCCTGCCTGGAGCCAAGGCAGGCACTCCCCGCCCCCTTGGCCCCACCATCTCACTCCCGGGGGGCCATCCCCTGCTGCCGGCCCCCCTGTTTGTTCCACAAAGGAAGACAGAGTGAGTGCCAGCCAGGACGCCAAAGACCTGCCCCACCCCACTTCGTGTACCGTACAATGCATAACTTTTCCTCTGCTTCCTCTCATCCCCTCTGTCCTCTGCAGGCGGGCAAGATCGACTCGAAAGGATGCCAAAGAGCTGCCTTACCCCGGTTGGCATCCGATTGCTTCCCTCTCTGGTTCTCCCTCCCCCTTGTCCCCTCTACAGGCGGGCCAGATCGACTATGAGGATGCCAAAGAGCTGCACTGGTTTGCCGTCTTCTACCGCACCGGCTCCATCATCTTTGGCGGTGGCCAGGTGAGAGCATCGTGGGTGGTGCGGTGAGGCCGCCTGCTTTCGCTTGCATCGTGTTGCCCCTGAACGCTCACCCGCAGCATGTGCACATTGCTGCTTATCATGTTTTACAAGCAAGTCGGGAAACCTTTCAGCAAGCTGCGGCTGAATACCAGCTGTGGCCCATCGGCAACGGCATCCGCACACTGTGCTTGGTATGCCCCGCCGCCTGCAGCTGGTGCTGCCATGCTGCACAAAGCTATGGGGGGGATCCCAATGTCCACTTTCAGTATCAACGCCACACTTGCGATGCTTTTGTCTGCAACGCTTTTGTGCTTGCAGGTGGTGTTGCCCATGCTGTACAACGATGTGGTGGACCGGCAGTGCCTGGTGGACGCTGCGGGCGTGGAGGTGAGGCACAGTGGGGGTGGGCAGGAAGGGGCGCTGGTTCAGAAAGAGGGAAAGGGGACGGAAGGAGGCAACCCGGCAGGGCAAGAAGTCACAGAGGTGGGGCAGCAGTACAGCTGCCTTGTGAGCGCCACTGGCCCCACCACTTGCTGACCTGTCTCTCTCTGCATGTTTATTTCTTTTGTTCTTTCTTTCTTCCCAGGTCTGCACCGACGCCCCCGACACCTGGATCAGCACCGAGCAGTTCTACGCTGGTCTGGCCCTGGCGCAGGCCATGCCCGGCCCCCTCTTCAACTTTGCTGCGTACCTGGGGGCGGTGATTGCCCAGAACGCGGGGGTGAACGCAGTACTGGGTGAGTGAGTGGGCTGGCTGAGGGCGTGCGCTGTGGGTAGGCCTGCCCTGCTTTCTGTGAACAGGCTTTTCAGAAGGTGCGTGCTTGGTGTCAGTACGCGGGGCTGAATGCGGTGCTGGGTGAGTGGGCTGGCCTGGCCCAAGAAGTCACGTGTGCAATTTGACGCCAGCTGTATCGTGCAAGCGGGGCGGACGAGAGATTTGGTCGAGCCTGCCCTGCTTTTGCTGCTGATTTGACGGGACAGGCTTGCTTGGAGTTGCTTGTTGATTGGTGTGGGGTGACAGCAGAGCTGTGTGCATGCCCGGCCTACCCCCGGACGTGGTACCTGGCTGCTCTTTCTCGCACCCACCCGCACACACAGTGCCACCCACACTGCCAGCCCACCCGCCCCTGCCCATCCTTCGCCCGATGCAGGCGTCATCATCTGCTGGGTGGGCCTGTTTGCTCCAGGCATCATCATCATCTTCGGCATCCTCCCATTCTGGGGCGCCTTCAGGTGAAGCCGGGCGTGGGGTGTGCACATGCTGTGCCTGCTGTGCCCGCTGTGCCTGCTGTGCCTGCTGTGCATGGCACTGTCCTCGCACTGGCGCCCACGCATCAGATGGGAGCATGCTGTGCCTGCTGCCCCTGCCGTGCCTGCTGTGTGCAAGCACGCGTTTACCAAATGACGAGTGCCGCGTGCCCCGCAGGCGGCCTCTCCTGCCACACCCAACCTGCTGCGTACCGCCGCCCCTCGCCCCGCCCCCAACCGNATTGAGGGAAAGGCAGCCATACAAATTGAGCGAGGAGGCCCTCAATGTTGCGGGCGACTGGACAGCAGGGCGGCAGCCGTGCCCACCCCGTGCCCGCTCCCCTCCCCCCGTGTACCGCCGCAGGAAGTGGCAGGTGTACCGCCGCGCGCTGCCCGGCCTCAACTCCACGGCAGTCGGCCTCATCGTCACTTCCGTCTTCCAGCTCACCCTGTCCGCCTACGACACGTCCCCCTTCCCAACCACCTCAATCTGCATTGGCATCCTGGCTTTTGGGGCCACAGAAGTGCTGGCGCTGCCCGCCCCGCTGGCGGTGAGTGTTGCTGATGGTTCACCACCGCATCGTATCAAATTGTTTGTGCTGGTCAAGGGTGTTGAGGCGCTGCTGGTTGATCGCGAGGTTCCGGCCCTGCCTGCCTCGCTTACGGCAATTGGCGGTGTCCTGGGGTGCTGCGGTGGCTTGCTTGCTGTGGAGCAGGTGGGGGCAGTGCGCACAGCAGTGCACGGGGGAGCAGGCAGGCAAGCAGGCAGGCAGCCAGGCACACGTTTTGGTTCGCCGCGCCATCTCTTCTCTGCACGTTGCCAAGCCAAGTCGAGTAGTGTGTTGGTCGTCCAGGCTGGGTGGGTGAGGTTGGAATGCACAGAAGCTCCGTTTGCGGCCTGGCCTGGGCTGTATTGTGTTTTATCAGGCAATTGTGTTGCTGTGCTGGGCTGGGCATGCCCTGGCATAATCATATCACAAGTCGGGCCGACAGTGTGTGCTCAATGTGCATGCACACTGACCCTTCTCACTCCCGTCACCCCCGGTTGGTGCAGGTGATTGGCGGCGGCGCGCTGGGTGTGGTGGGCTGGGCAGCCAACATGAAGTAAGACAGCGGCAACTGCGACTGGGATCACAGACGGCTCCCCGCCTTTCTACCCGCACGTCCTCGCTTGCCCGGCCAATCACTCCCTGCGTGTTACTCGCTTGCATTGCGCAACGATTCAGAAAAATTTACCTTCCCACCCTCCCCACTTTCATTCCCGGCCCTCCATAAGAGCAAGCGGTAACACCTGAGAGCGGCCGCTGCACGGCCACCTGTTCCACTGCCCACCCGCATCTGAGCTCCCCTCACTTTACAGGCCTGCTCTCCGAATTACCCATGCACCCTCTCTCTGACAGGCTCTGCACCTCTGTCCACCCACTTCTTTGTTACCCTTCTGTGTCCCCCGAGAATCTCCTGCTCAGCCTGCACCGCTCCTTCTGCCACCGCTCCTTCTGGCACCACTCCTTCCAGCAGCGCCCGGCTGTGCTGCCCCACTTCCCAGACCCAAACCCGCGTCCATGCCTCCGCTGCTCTCCCCATAATTACGCATCAGGACACCACCTTTGTTGCAGCTACCGAACTGCCCATGTAGCACCGGCATGTTGGCTGCAGTTGTGCGCGGTTACATGCAAACATGGCACATGGTAGCAGAGCAAGTGAGAGGCAAAGGGAGTCCACAGGACGGTCAGACAAGTGTAAGGATATTTTGGGTGGTGGGGTGAGCGAGGGGCAGACATTTCGAAAAATGGGCGGCCAAGCAGGTGATCAGCAGCAATGGGGTACAAGCCAAGTGAGCACGCTGCGATGCAGCAGGCGCAATGGAGGGAGGACAGGGTACAGGGACACAACAAGCAAGCAGGGGAATCGGATCAGGCGGGAGGCGGAACTGGGAAGGTTCCAGAAGTGCCCAAATGTAGCACAATTGCCAAGGCTGCTGCAGCGCTACACGCCGCCATATCGCATGCCACCACTTCACTCCCAGGACGGCTTGCCGTAGCCCAGCGGCCCGTTCCGAGTGGTGGGCAGCAGCGGCGGCGTCCAGCGGCGGATGCCCAGCTGCGCTATTCGGGCCGCTATTGCATCGTGCTGCAGCCGCTCGAATGATTCAAGCACCTTGGGCGTCAACTTGCCCTTTTCTAGCACTCTCTGCAGGAAGGTGGGGTGGGAGAAAGTGCAAGCATCTTGCAGGCAGGCGTGCGTGAAGGAATGGCCGGCAGCCATGGCAGCGGCGGCGGAGACGGTGGTGCAGCAGCAGCGGCGGCAGCAAGCGGCGCCCCACCTCAAACAGGGCGGCGGCAAGCTCCTCTGGTATTCCATGTCCAGTGGTGTCGCTGCAGAGCTGCGAGAAACGCTGAATATGGCTTGCGAGAGCCTCCAGAGAAAGAACTGTAAGTGGAGGCGGGCCCAGGCCAGCGCAGCTCATTCGGGTCGCAGAAATGTTGCTCAGAGTATGCACAAGCGCGCGTCAAAGCTCCATGACGGGAAGCGGGAGCAGGCAAGTCGCGGCCACGCTGTCACGCTGTCACGCCGAGACCTCCCTCTTTCTCTTGTTTTTGGCTCGGTTTGTAAATTTGAAATACATGCAACAACCTTGCAATCGAAGGCACACACGCTACGACAGAGTCCACTATCTCTCACCGAAAAACACGCCCCCGGTGGACAGCCCCCCGGAGCAGGACGTGTCTGTAAGCGCCCTATTGCCTGTTAGAGAGCCGGAATGCTCTCCAATGCGGCGCTGCGCCGGCTGACACCGGCCTCCGCGCCGCCGGCATGCCGCCAACCAGCTCGCCAACCTAGCCGCCAGGCAGGCCGCCGCTTGCATCTGGGCGTGGCAGCCATGGGCAAGTGGGGAGGCCACAGCCGGCAGCCCCCTGCCGGAGATGGCGCCAAGCGGCTGATGGACAGCTCATTGTACAGCCTCGATTCCGCAGACATCGTAGAGGCACCGCAGCAACGCCCCGCTTGGCGGGTTCGCCTCGCAGAAAGTTTGGGACGCTGGCAATACACATACTGTACGTAGCCATGTGTAGGACTGCTTCCAGTGTTTGGCTGCCCCAGCTCTGCCATTCCCACCAGGGCTGCGCAGCCCTTCAAAATGCTTGTATGTGAGCGCCTGCAGCACCAGCACCCAGCACCCACGTCATCTAACTACCAGCCCTGCCTCAATCCTTGCCTCCGCCTCCCCTGCTGTGCCGCAGACAACTGGCGCCGTGACACCGGCTCCGACCTGCAGCTCTTTGTTGTTTTGAACGCAGCTGTCTTCACAGCGGGCGCCTGCATCGAGGTGTGAGAAGTTGACGGGCAGCTGGGTGCTGCCGCCCGTGTCCCGTGTTGCATGGCCCGTGTTGCATGGCCCGCTGCTGCAGTGCCGGTGTCCGTCCAAAGGCGGCGCAACCACAATGGGATTCAAGCGCTGCCCATGCTTCGTCAGCCTTGCTGAGCCTACAATGCAACAAGCCACGGTCAAACCCTCCACCCTGTCCTTCACTCCTGCTCCATGCCAAGTCACTCTTCCTGCCTTGCCTTGCCTGGCTTGCCTGCCCGCCCTGCCCTGTGCGTCCTGGCCACCTGCAGAGCCTGATCCGCAGCTTTGATGAGGCAGAGGCGCCGCTGTCTGAGGGGCAAGGGCTGCTGCACCAGGCGTGGTGCAACCTGTACCGTGTCCTGGCAGTGGTGCTGGGGTGAGCGAGCTGCTGCTGCCGCATAGAGGTGTATACGCTAGGGCAGGAACCGGTCCTATTTGGTGCAGCAGGTGGTGATGGCTAAGGACTTCACCTCGTGGCAGCGTGGTGCCGCAGCCTGGCGGTGGCCTGGGTGGGAGGGCATCATTGGTTGACCTGGCTGGCTGGCTGAATGGCTAATTGGGTAACTGGCCCGCCTGCCTGCCTGCCTGCCAATTAGGCTTGAGCTGTATGCATGGCTGCCTCTGCTCTGCAGGCAGGAGCTGCCGCCAGACCAGGCCAACTGGCCCAGCCAGCTGTTTGCCGTCTTGGTGGCCATCTTTGGGCTGGCCTCCTTTGCCCTGGTGCTGGCCCTGGTGGAGCAGGTGGGTGCTGCCAGTCACTGAACCACTCAATCAGGCACTGCTACTGATTGTAAGCGGTGGGTGCTGGCCCTGGTGGAGCAGGTGGGTGCTGCTGATTGTTGTACCGCATCAATCCAACCTACCACTGCCAATGGTTGTATGAGGTGGTTGCTGGCCCTGGTGCGGCAGGTGGGTGCTGGCCCTGGTCTAGCAGGTGGGTGCTGGCCGCTTGTGCCGCCCGCTTGGGCAGCCTATGTAGATGGCAAAGGGTGGCAGGTGACAGCTGGCAGTTGGCACCGCCTGCGGCCAAGGTGCCTGCTCCACTCCCCGCTAGCATGGCGTCCTCTCACTTTCCCTTCGTCTTCCTGACTGCTCCTCTCCCCCGCCTGCCCGTCATGCCCGCCTGCCCGCCTGCCCGCTCTGGAAACCATCCCGTCCATGCATCTTGCACGGCCACATCAAACCCCACCCTCCCCCTGCCTCCCCGCCCCCCGCAGTTTGTGCTTGAGGTGCTGGACAGCAACGTAAAGAAGGGCAGCGCGTGCTACGAGTCCGGGCACAGCGTGGTGCTAGCCTGGTGCGAGTCCTCCCGTGACATCGCCCAGCTCACCCGCATCCTCACCCAGCTGTGCGCCGCCAACCGAGCCACCGGCGGGGGCGTGGTGGTGGTGCTGACGCAGCAGGTGGGCATGCTGGCTGTCGTTGCGCTGCAGGCATCTTGCTTCCGTGCCTGCAGGCCGTTTTGTGTCGTTGGCAGGCTGAGTAGGGTGGCCTGCATTGGGGGAGGGGCCGGGGGACAAGGAAGAAGAGGAGTGGTTAGTGAACTGCTCCCACCACACTAACAACCGCTTGATGTGCCTCACCCCGCCCTGCCCCTGTCCCTGTACCCCCTGCTCGCCACCTCAGCGCGGCAAGCTGGAGATGGAGCAGCTGTTCCGGGAGGCGGTGCCTGAAGACCACCGTCTGGGCACTCGGGTGGGTGCCAGTGGGCGGAAGGCTGCTGTGCTAAGCTGTGCAGCCAGGGTGTATGGAGTAATGTGCAGCTGCTATCCTGGACGTGCACGGATGGCTGGTTGGTTGCGCGACCTTTCTCTAGAGCCTGGGCTGCGCTTGCTGCTTTCCAAATGCATCTGCCCATCTGTGCGCTGCCCCATTCTGCGCGTCAATAACTGTTGCCTGGCATGTGCTCTGCTTGCCCCTCCCCTTCCCCCGCCCCCCTGCCCGCCTGCCCGCCTCCGCAGTTTGTGTTCCGCCAGGGCAGCCCCTTGGACCCGGCAGCACTGCGCCTGGTGGCGGCCTCCAGCGCCCGCTGCATCATTGTGTGTGGCGACTACAGGTGTGTGCTGCCTATGTGCTTTGCCTGCAGTGCGTCCTTCTCATTGCGGCACAACGTGCTTTTCTGGCGTGGGAGGCTGGCGCTGGTGCCGAAAGCCAGCGCCTTCAAGCATGGGATGTGTGAGATCTCTGCAAGTGAGCCTGGTCTGAGGCAGGCATGCTATCAGCGAGCGCTGCTGCTTGCGATAAACGACGTGCAATGTTGCATGGCTCCTCCTTTCGGCACCGGCTCGTATCCTCTCCCCTTCTGCACTACGTAACCCATTCTTGCTGCCTCTCCCCGTTCTCAACCCTCAACCCGAGCGCTGCTTACCTCCCACAAACTCTTCCCCGCTCTCCTCCCTTCAAGTCATTGTTTTCTAGACCTCTCCCCCACCCCTTCCTCTTCCTACCCCCAGCCGCACCGCCATGGACGCGGATGCCCAGGTGCTGCGTGCCTGTGTGCTGCTGGACGAGCTGATGCAGCGGGAGCACTCCGACTCGGCAAACGGGCCGGTCATTGTGGCACAGGCAAGTGCGCCGGGCCAGGCATGCACGAAGCATGATAGGCAGGAAAAGATGACGGGTCGGCATTCCACAGATCAGGTCACGCATTGGGAACATCCTCAGGCTGTCAGCAGGGCTTTACATGAATGCAGAGGGGGGTATTTCGCCCAGCTTCAAGGCAGTGCAACTGCAGCAACACCTCTTTTGTGCTGCCTGCCCTCCCGCCGGGCCGCAGGTGAAGACGGAGGATGCGATGCCGCTGCTGCGCTATGCCTGCAGCCAGCGGGTCATCCCGGTTCCAACCAACAAAATCAACGCGCGCAGGTGATGCAAAGGGGTGCACCGCGGGGTGTGGGGGGCAGGGTCAGGACAGGATGCAGGGACGGGTGCTCGGGGCAGGCAAGGCATCCTTTCCACTACCCCTACTCCCCTGTATCCGCCTTCCCCACCTCTACACACGTCCCCGTCCCCACAAATCCAAGCCATCTTCTCAGCTACTTGCGCCTGCCGCCTGCCGCCCACTGCCCACATGCCTTCCCCCACAGCTCTTCGCGCCCCCCTTCTGATGCCCCCACGTCCCGCCTCCCCGCCCTAGCACATGCATCACCCGCCTGCCCTACCCCCACCCCCACCGCCCCCGCCCCGCACTGCCAGGTACGTGCGCCTGCTGCACAACCCCATTGCCACAGTGTTCTCCCGCAACCTGATGGACCACTACAGCCCCGCCAGCTGCTACGTCGACCTGGTGCCCGAAGTGGAGGGGTGCGCCTTCAGCCAGCTGGCCCCACGCTTCCCAGGTGCGGAGGAGGGGAGGGGAAGGGGAGGGTGCATTACTATACTGGGGCGGAGGCGTAGCGGTGAGGCACACTTTTGAGTAAATCGGGCTGTGCTCTCAGCCAGTTGTCGCATCCTTCCCAGATGAGTCAAGCAGGCATGCAGGGCCAGGCAGGCAGGCAGGCAGGCAGGCAGGCAGGCA